>JAUZNJ010036159.1:0-11965 GCA_034780135.1 Jordanella pulchra
CTGAATGGAAGTCCCAAAAATCTCATTGTATCCGTTGTAGAATATGATGACAATAAAGGCTTTCTGATTCTGATTCTTTGACTAGGCTTTATGTCACTGAAGGTCTAGTCAAAGTCTAGACCTCCATCGGGTTGATTCCGTGGGGCCTTCAGGGAGCTGCATTGAATCCAATCCCATTAAACCTTAAGAAAGATGTTTGTTTTTCTCTGGTCAACAGCGGCACAGAGAAAACAAACAGGGTTAAAAAGGGAGGAGAAAATATTCAGATGGTTTAAAGCAGAGAGAGACAGGCTGACTTAGAAAGGGTTTTATCTTCCTCGACTTTCCATCCTTTTCTATTTTCACCCCCCCCGCAGTATTGTTCCCTCCATCTAGAGTCGTCATGACATTTATTTCTAATGGTTGACGTTTCGCCCTGTGCTTCTCCACCATGAATGCTCTGCAGTTTTCAAAGGAGCATCTTGTTATTAGCTAGCGTTACATGCTAACACATTTGGCACACAGACAAACACCTGCACAACCATCGGCACACAGGCAGGCATCGGAGCGCAGGCAGAGCTACACACTTCCATGCAGAGGTGCGTTTAAAAATGGAAAGATCTATCGGGCTTCGTAACCTTTCATCTGGGAGCCAAGAAAAGCACGTTTCTGACTCCCACATCATGTTGAGCCCTCAGCAGCTTTCTCTGCTCGCTTTTTGTGCTCCGTCTCCTCCTCCGTCTGTGGAATCAAATTATAGTGGAGATTAATAAAAGGATGTGGGCTCTGGTCAAAATGCGTGCTAATGGGTTACAGGCCAATCATGGTGGCTCCCTGACAGGAGGATTTAGATCCTTTCTCTCATTCACCTCCTCTTTTGCCATTTCAATCTTCTATCTCCTTTGTAATCATTTTCTCATCTCTCTTGCTTTGTCTCCGATTTGCCTTTTTTTATCCTTATTATTCATGCAATCAAAACTCCTTCTGCTTTTAGAAATCATTTCGATTGTTTTCATCCCAGCTGGGTGTGAACCTGCCACCAAAACTCTTGTTCTAGAAGCTGCAGAGCGAAGGTTCAGCAGCTCAGGCCATAAAAAGGTTCGGTTGGTAATTATCCAGACACACAGAAGAGGATTTATGATTTTAAGTTTTGGAATATCTCAGACAGAGTGCAGGAACATTTACAGTTCAAGGACTGACTGATATAATCAGCCGTCCATCAGACCGTTTTATGATTTAACTAGGACAGTAGAAGCATAAACAACTAATAGAAAGTACCCCTGACCCAATGCTTCAAGGCTTTGTCTGGTAATGAATGATGTCATCGCTGACATCAGGGTCATAAACTGCATCATTTTTGAGCAGAAAACCTTTGACTCAGCTGCCAACTGGTGGAGTTGGAATGTAAAGGATTGTCCTGCTTCACACTGAATACTGAGGATATTCTCTCGGCACCAACCAGCACTGTTCAACAATCTGCGATGCTACCAAGCTAATATGGAGAGAAACTGCTGAAATGATGTCATGAAGCTTTAAGGAAAATTATAAACTCTGATAGGAAGGAAATGAAAACCTGGTGAATCCTGTTTGCAGAGAATCTCCAGATAAACCAACCGCTTTAAAAGATGCTGAACGATTTCAATGTTTGTTTCAGGAGGAAAACGCAGCAGCTTGAACAAGGAGTCCTGAGTTTTAACCCTGACCGTATGGATCCAATAAAACCTTATCAAACGCCGCTCCGTGCCTTTAACTGGACTCTGTGTGGAGCTCCATCAAGTGAAAACATTTGTTCAGGAAAGATAGATAAGACAGCAGTACAGCTGGGAGCGGGTCGATAGGCCGCCACATAAAAACAGGATTTGATCAAAATGGATTAGATAGCTTCCCTTCTTAACTGTATATTGCAATTGACAGGTGGGGCTAAGATCAAACCGGCACCATGTGAGATCCTGCCAAGCTTCGGTCAATTCCCATCAATTCGGCCGGACGTGGAATTTGTCCATAGGTGCCTGATCCAATTGGCAACCCTGACATGGACGAGAAGTGAAATTGAACAGTGGACTGAATGCACGCGGCGTATTATTGGTGTTTTCCTCCGCTGACGGAAACACGGGGAGAAGGCCACTCTCTCTGAGGTGCTGCACACCTTGTAGGCTGCCAGGCCCCATTAGAGGGTGACAAACAGACGTCCAGGCGGCTCGGCGCTGTCAGACCGCGGTAATGAAAGACACATCAGCCTTAGAAAAAGCAGAGGAGGAGGAACAACAACAGGCCATGCACTGACACAAACACATTTTAAGACTAATGGCTTAAACGCAGCTGCAGAGTGTTGCAATGCAGCAAGGGAAAAAAAAATCATTTTAAACTATATAATGAGGTGAAGACAAGGAACATAAAAAAAACAAAGAGCGACCGGGTACAAACAGATGAAAGGAAGAAAAAGGAACAAGATAAAAGAGAAATACACGATTCTGTAAAATCTAATGAAACAGAAAAAACGTGCTAAAGCAAGACGGGATAAAAGAGCCGAGCCCTCTGCGTCTCATTGAGCTACATGTGTCGGTGCCACACCATTAAACAGCAAAATACAACATCAATAATTATCTCTTTTTCACCCACATCGCTGCCGAATGATTTAGTAGCTCTAATAAAGGCCGAACATAACAAAGCATCCGTCTTTGGAGGCTCCGTAATAAAGCTGCTTTACTGTGTTGTTCTTCCCTTTGCAAGAAAACACAGCTTCATAATTATGAATTATGTGGAGGACGGGGACAGGTGCAGCTCCACGTGTTATGGATTGAGCAGTTTGGGAGTCTTGTCATCTGAAACTATTGATGCTGATGTAGGAACGGCTGCTTATTCATGTGGAGGCCGATAGTGTCAGTCGCCGGGACGGCTACTCTCTAATCTTTCCCAGAGAAGAAGGATGAGGCTCGGCCGGGTCCGCAGGGAAATGTTCGCTCTGGATGTGGAGCCAGAGTCAGCGGCCTTATCAAATCTATATTTCTTCCTCAGTGACGTCTTAAAAGGAGGGAAACTCGCAGCAAGCGAGTGAGCCGAGCGGTTAGAGGGTCATCACACTGATTCATTTGTGGCACTTTTCACTGCTGTTGAGTCTCAGGTCAACTGGGGGAAGTTGGAAAGTTATTAAACCCTAAACTCCAATTAAAATGAAGGAATTACCAGTTAGACCAGCAGCAGACTGGGAACGGTGGATCCTGAGTGTGGCAACGACTGATACAGCTCCATTCAAGCCGATAACGATTATTCTGTCATCAGATGAACCGATCCCTGATGTGAGCTGCCGATACTTTGGGGAAAATATTTAAAGCTAATTTTGCATTTTCTTCCTCCTTTTACAGGATAAAATAACACAATGGTGACTAATGTTTCACAAGTCAAATGAAAAACCTTTATGAATAAATGAAAGCAGATAGGAAACGGAGGGCGGGGCGATGAATGCGTTCAACATGGAGGCATCAGTGAATCGATGAACACGTTCGTCAATCAGCCGATGTTGATTCAAGAAAACAAACACAAAAATATCAGCAAATATATTAGCAGACTGATGTACCCGTCCATCACTACGTGAACCGGTAGAATGAAATAAACAACCAACATGGGGGGGAACCAAGCGGTCAGTGACGACTGAAGAACGGTAAAAGGTTTTTACTTCTTCACTGTTAAAACTTTGAATTAATCTTAGGAACGACTCGATTTATCAGAAATCTGATATCGATAGAAAAAAACAAGTCATGGATGATATCAGCCTTCATCTAAAATCTGTGATATAATCCTGCTGGCAGAGTAATCAGCTCCAGGATTTAGACCGCTCCAGGAGTTAGACCGCACCAGGATTTAGACCGCACCAGGAGTTAGAGCACACCAGGATTCAGACCGCTCCAGGAGTTAGACCGCACCAGGAGTTAGACCGCTCCAGGAGTCAGACCGCCCCAGGAGTCAGACCGCTCCAGGAGTCAGACCGCCCCAGGAGTCAGACCGCACCAGGAGTTAGACCGCTCCAGGAGTCAGACCGCTCCAGGAGTTAGACCGCTCCGTCATTTCTTCAGTTCAGAAAGACAAATGCACTGGATGGGTTTTCTATAAAGATTAAAAATCGAACAGAATCTGCTCTTAGTTTATGAACCTCAAAACAATATCCAGAGACTTTTTGGCTCAATGCAAGATCGCAGGACTTGTTGAGATGAACAAGTCAGTCAGTCAGTCAGTCAGTCAGTGAAGCAGCAGAAACTACGGAGCTGATTTCTAATCCAGTTGTTGCCGATGTCGAGCTTTCAGTTCTTCGATGTTTATTTTAATCACAATAATAGATTAACTGAACACAGCTGTTGACCTACACAATATCCCACCTGTTGTACAGTTTTGTTTTTGTTTTTGTTTTTGGGGGGGGTAGCATCCTTTTTCACAGCAGCGAGGTGTTGGTGGCTCAAAGTGATTTAAATGATTACAAACAATTTGTTTTCTATCCTGATTGAAAGAACTTTCTTAAACCATCGTTTGATTCACTGAACTCTGGAGTTCAGACTCTTTCAGTTGATGCGATTATTAGCAAACTGTTCATTTATTTTATCACATTTTATAGATTATTTCAACTCTAACCAGTTTTTGGTTAATATGAGGATTTTTGGCTTAAAGAAAAACATTTAATTTGGGAATATTTCCTCAATTAAAAACAGAAATGTGGGCTTAATGAAAACTATGTTTAATTTGTGCATAAAGGTAATTTATTTAAAGGTTAATCTGACCAATGAATCTCGTCGGAGCGCCTGTTCTAATTGAATATGACTTTAAACACACATGTTGTTGGTTTAAAGTCCCCTAATAGCAGCTTTCTAATGAAAGCCAAACCAATAACAGAGTCGGGCTCGGCGGTGCGAGTCCTCTCAGCGGAGAAGCACACGCTGACATTTCCATTGTGGTCTGAGAGCTGGAGAAGCGGCGGTAACATCAGCGCCGCAGCTATTCAATACCATCCTGACAAAATCATTACGCCGCTTCCTCTCAGGTTAAAACTCGGCTCTAAACGACCACTTAGGAATATGGATCGGACGTGTAAAATGGTGAAAGGCCAGGTTAATGCAATCAATTATTTTTTTAACAGTAATGGCTGACATACCCACACAGTCTATCTTAGTGTAATGCGATGGGCCTGGATGAGTGCGCTGCCGTTTCCCCCCTTCATGACATTTCAGAGGGACCAAAGATCAGATCATCAGGGAAAAAGCTCACTTTATGCTTCGCTACCTTTTTACTGCACAATTAAAGCAAATATTAAGATTTAAAGCAGATTTACTGCTTCTGTTCTCATAAGCTAATGTGAAGTTTTTGATTCTGAGATTCACAACATCCTGAGGATCAGACTGTTAACATGAGACCTGCATCAGATCATCATCCTGCAGAATAACTAACATTTCATGAAGATCTTTCATTATTTAATTTTGCTCAATATGTTCATCATCAGATCCCTTCTAACAGCTGCAACCATTATTTTACAAACTGATTCACGTTTTCTAAAAAAGAAATCAAATTATCTGTAAAAAAAAACCTTTATTGTTTATCGTAAATGAACAATAAATCCCATTTATTTTAGTAGACTGACTGAATTAGAATCTATGTAGTCTGGCTCTATGATCAAAATAACAAATCAGGATCAATCTGATGAATATCGCCGCAGCGCTGACAGATTAATAAGCTGCGTCCTGTAGAGTCATTGTTGATGCTGAGCAGTGAAGCAACAACAAACCGTTAAAATGACCCAAACAGGAAGTTCTAATCCATAGTTTGGGTTCATAGAGGGCTGTACTGGTAGCGTCTGTTAATCAGTTGTCATCAGAATCACTTAGAAAAGAACCTGGATGCCAGGAGCGCCGCCGCCCTAGCAGACCCCGGGTTTTATACCCACTCAGGTTAAAATCATTCAGCTTTACTGAAGCTATGAAGCAGCAAATGCAGGCGTGGAAACCAGAAACCGAGACCTCCAGGTACAAGCTGGAAAACCAGGAACCAAAATAAAGGAAAATCTACCAATAAAGTCCTCAGAGTTTATGACCAACGTTTATGATCTAAACCATAGAAACAGTTTAATGGAAGGAACCTTGGAAATAAATGATCAACTGGTGGTCTTTAAAGAATTATCCATAATCCATCAGATGATGATCTATATGCCAGAAACAGGAAGGACCATAATGTCGGCTGCTTCTGCAGCAGATAGCTTCTAGTTATCATTTTCCAGATCATTCTGCCTTAGAGGGAAATCTGTTTAATGTGATGGAGATGCAAAGGTTTAAAAATAAACAAATGTCCCTCAGATGAAAACAGAGAGACCTTTGAGATGAGAGCTGCTGGTCTTTAAACTTCAAATCACGGTTATTAAAGAAGCTTTCTCACAGTAGGACACTGACTCCTAATCGGCCAACAGAACCTGGTAAGTGATCCCAGTCTGGACCAGACCTGAATGGACGCTGGCGCCCTCTGTAGTTCAGCCATATCTGTTCGTAAATCTTTAATTGTGTATTTTCACCTGATTTCTACTAAATCTCAGATTCTGCAGATTCACTCGTTTTTTTTTATCACCAATGAAAACATCAGATAAAATGTTTACACAGAAATCTTGTCCATCAGCTGGCAGGCGCTTACGTCAGCAAGCAAATGAGCACGCAGCACATAAGCACACACGGCGGGGGGGTAAAGGAAGAGGACAGAGTTTCTTCCCACTCCGGGGGTCCTCATTACAGCAGGGAGTGGGTGTAAAAAGACAAGGCTTGGCATGTGAATAAAGCCACATGGGGGCAGATATTGGGTCCTCTTGCGTCAGTCTGCTCCCTCCTCATTAGTCGCCGTGTGGCTTCACATGTGCAGCTGACCACAGAGCTGAGATCTCCTCCATCTGCAGCGACTCGGTGCAGAGGCGTCTGCAATGTGACAGCCAGAGACGCTTTATTTGTTCGCCCGGGGCGAGACTGCGGAGGGAAAATCCACCTGCTGGGTTTACTGATGTAACCTGAGTGGATCTGTGGTGTTTGACACTCTTGCATGATTCACAGTTTTGTCCTGCAGTTTAGGGAGGCGAGTCGAAGCACAGCGAATATTTGAACGTGTCAAGAACCCAGATACAGATGTTTCAGGATGTTTAGCAGTTTTAGTTCAGGTCAGATGTTTTCTTTCACTCATCTCCAGGAGTGGAAATGTTTAACCTTCCTCCAGGTTTGAAAGATGACTTTTGTTTGTAGACAAACAGGTGTGAATATGTTCAAACCCCCATCAAGACAAGCAAGGAGATAATAAATAGGAGGGACCCTAAGATGGACCCTGGGGGAACACCACATGGGATCTCTGTGGTTCTGATGGAAAGTTCCCTACGGACACTAAAAAGGACCTTTGTTCATCAGGAGGATTTAAACCAGAACAGTTCTGGACCAGAGAGGCAGAAGCCAATTAGGAGCATGGTGGTGGCAGCATCATGCTATAAGCTGCTTTGCAGCCAGAGGCAACAGGTGCAAATAATAGAAACAAATCTTTGACTTTCTCCCAAAATAACAGCTAGTTGGTTCAAACCTGGACTTTCTGGTCCAACAGAAGAATGCTTTTCATAAACAGGCATCCAGTAAATAAAACAGCTTGACTGATGATAGATTCTTTATCTGCTTGATTCTGATGAACAAATACCAGAAACCTGTTCTGCATAATGTCAGCTGTACCGGTCTAGCAGCGGGTACAGATGGTGGGCGGATGCTTTTATCTAGGTTTGGTTGATAAATGGAAAAAGCTTTGTTCTGTTTTTGGTTTTTGTTTATTAGGAACTCTGTCTGCCAAATTAAATATTGAGTAACTATTACTTGGAGGTCAAACATTTAGGATTTCTCTGCACAGACCTCAAGGACAAGACATCTAGTCTGCCGCCTTCACCATTAGGTTTACAGGCGGCCTGAGATAAACACGCAGAGCGACGTCCGAGGAGCGTCAGGCTGAGAGCTCCACCAGCCTCTGCTGCTGCGACTTGGAGCTGCTTTATGTAACCGGAACAGCCCGTCTCTAATTACTGACATAAGTAATGTGATTCATTTCTTTTGACAGTCGCACACCTCTGCAAATCAGACTGTAGCAGGCATATACGTCTTAAAAGCCTCGGACTGAACTCCTCCTCTACGGCCCACGCTACAGACAGACGGCTGCTACTTAGCCTTTTCCAATTATGTCTTTAAGTTAATTGAGAGGAACAAGCTTATTTTAGTGCGAGTTGCTGCATTGATGGACACTCTCCAGCAGCGACAACCATTAGGACTTGTTTATGAAATAACACGAGGTTAATATCCATACTGTTAATAATATGTTTATTTTCTGTGGAATGTACAGTTGCCTTAATTTAAAAGTGAGCTGGATACTTCAATCTAACATCTAAATGCTTAATCAATAAGTTCCCGCTCTCCGTCTCTCAGACCGTGTTTATGTGCAGCTTTAAGGGGCTTTCTTTCAGACACTCAGCTAATTTAATTTTAAATCTGGCGAGCGGCCGATGCAATGTAGAGGCTGAGCTGTCATCTGGGAGCTGCATCAAATCCTTCTTAATGAACCAGGATGCAACCCCAGCTAACCGACCAACCGGTGGGATGACGTCGGGGAGGGGGGGGGGGTCTGGTAGAAAAGGAAAATTAACGACCACAATCGAATCTGCAGCCAAGTTTAACAAGGTGATCAGAGCAGTAAGGAGGCGGAAGCTGATTGGATGGCAGCCTGTGGGCGGCTTTCAACTGACCACTGACGGCTGCACTAATGAACTTAAAGAGCTTCAGTTGATTAGGAGACTCGATGTTCTGAACATCAGCCCTCAAACATCCCATCATACGACGTGTAGAGGCGCTGAGGTCCAGCCTGCTCACATGGTACCGACCCAGTACCGCGGGCTACGATGACGTAGCATTAGCAGTTCAGAGCCACGTTCAACCTTTAGTTTGATATAGTTTATCTACTAAACTTTAGAATAGTTCAATTAATGGTTAACTAATGTTAACTAATGAAATATGTAATTTCCTTTTAAACAAACATCAGAACATATTTAACCCAGTGAAATGACTGAATGATGAAGGACAAACAATCTGTCTCCTTTTTCTTCATCGAGGTAATAAGTTAAAAACTGCAGATTTAGATTCGGGGATAAAGCTCTGTTTTCTGCCCTTCTTTGGTCATTTGATTGTTTTTATCCAATGAACTCAATAGATGCCGAGTCGGCATAAATACGGTTGATATTTGGGGTCCAGCTTTTGGCCCCCGGCTGGAATAAGAAAGTTAAAACCTTCCTTCCTGGTCAGAGAACAAAACGGCTTCGGTTAAACGTCTGGAGGAAATCTGCCTTTGTTTGATGTCATACAAACATGCTTAATGTTTATCAGGGTTTACAGTCATTTTGGAGGCGAAACATGTTTCATCATATTTGATCTCACCGTACGGCGTATCGTGACAATAAAGACGTTCTGATTCAGAAAAGGAAAACCAGTTCAGATGGTTCTCAGAAACTGAAGCTGGCGGCGTCTGGAGGCCTTTAAACCATCTGCAGCGGTGCTCGCAGCGAGGGCGACCTCACATCTACTCACATGATGCAGGACAACCAAGGATCCACAGATATGTTAAATATCAATCAATAATGCAAATAAGAAAAAGGGATGAAAGGTTGAGACTGAATGAAAAAGCGTCCTTTGCAGTAAACCTTTGGGCCAACGAGTGTCTGACCCACAGACTGTGGAGGTTTGGTTCCACATCTGCAGCTGCTTTACACACAGAGACAAATGTGGCCTCTGCTAAACATTTAGCTTCTCAAACCTTCAACCAAGCAGCACATTTATTCTCAGGAAGAGGAGGTGTTTTCATCAAACTAACCTCCTGATTAAATTCTAACTGTTAATCCTCTAACTGGAGTATTTGCTTAATTATTTCAGAAATAAAAATACTAACGCATAAGATAAAAGCTGTGATGACGCCGACCTACAGTCTCAGCATATGTTTGCCCATGGCAGCTGACTGGAGCGATGCTGCAGAAACATTCCTGGGGCCATTTCCTGTTTATAGCCCCAAGGAATAAAAATGTGGAGGAAATGTTTACATGCAGCCTGCTTGCATGTACGTTAGAGATCAGACGGAGCACATGATTAAACTGAGGAAATATTAGGATCAACCATTGAGCTGTATGGAAACTCTGAGGTGAACCTTACTGAGACGCTTCTTTGTTCTGCGAGTCTTAAAAGATTCGAGGGAAAAGAAGAAGGGTGATAAGTTTCAATTGAGCAGAAACTCAATCAGAGCGTTTGAGATTGGCCTCATGAGGATGAAGCAATGTGACAGACCTAAAGAGGTTAGATGCCAGGTTGATCCAATTATAGTCCCACAATAAACAATTGCAGAACCCCTCCATCCCCCAGCCGGCTCATCGCTCGCACTCCCACCGCACTCGGCTTGAAACTTGACCTACCATCTGTATCCATACGCCGCTGACGAATGGCGCTGCGTCGAGCGCAGACAGTGCGAGGGATGAGTGTGCAGGTCTGGGGTCTGCCAATCTGCGGCAGCCCTCAGTGCCCCCTGCCCACTAAGCAAATATTCGCAGACTCTGATGGCATCGTTTTTGTCTAAATTAGTGCAGAGCCGTCTGCAGATGATGATAATGAGACACTCAATTTCCTCGACTCCGGCCATCTGAGAGACAGTCAGACGGCGGGATAATCTGGTTTGCGTCAGGGAGCTCATCCATCGAGTCCCAGTATTGCGTTGACATTAGAACCAAGATGTATTAGCACATTAGCCCAAATGGGCCGTGATGTGCTCTCACTCAGTTAAGCTGAGCGCGATAGCGGCTGCGTTATAGTTATGGCAATAGCTTTATGCAGTCCTTGACAACTTCATTGATCTCCAGCAGCACCTGAAGTGAGCAAACGGCGAAGGTTTCTGGAGACGGACGGTGCAGAAATGAAGGTGAACAAAATCTACGTCAGGCGAGAACGATCAGACAAAGTGTCTGAGAGGGGGAGAAGGTGAAACAGGTTCATGAAAAGCGTTTCCTGTGCTTTCAGGGATCAGGAGATTAAGTGAAGTTTTGTGAGACGGGGAGGGGAGCTTTGAACGAATCCATTGTGATCCTAATTTAGCAGCTTGGATGGATGTTCCTTGAAGGAGCAGCAGCCCTGCAGTCGAGTCATTACATGCCACAGGCCATCGACACAGATCTATAAATGTTTGGTATTAAACGGACCCACTGATGGCCTGCCCTCACTCCCTCTGCTGCCGTTAATGGAGCTTTTATGAATCTCAGGCCTCATTTGTCTCTCATGGTTAGCGGCTTTCTGCCGTCTGAATTGTGTAATAATGGCAAACCCAATTTGCTTTGTGCTACGTTAATCTCAACACGCCCCTTCTCTCTCTTTCATGCTTCCCTAACTGCATTCAGCCCATTCATCAATGATTCTATTATCACTGTCTTCTTTAACTGCGTGTATGTGTGAGGAAATCATAAAATAAACTCAAATTATGCCACTCTACTCATTGGAGACAAGAAAGGCAACATTGATGAAATTCTTCAGAAAAGTCATTAACGACGGCGCCATTATCTCCTTTAAAATTCTCCTTTTTGTTCCAAACCCAGAAGCATTTCCTCAAACAATCAGACATTTTTTAATGAAATGTCTCATAAAAGGAGGACAGAGCTGCTGGTGTTACTGAAAACTACAGCAGGAGGTTAAAGGCGTCACCAGGAAACGCTGAACTGACGCATGCTGAGGTTTTATTTGTACAAACGCTTCATTTCTGTCACTTGATTCGTTGCTCTAACTCTTCTGAAACACTGAGGGGTGATAATAGAAATATAGGCGTGTCATTTATTGGAGAAGGATATCAAAGAAGTTTGTTTTTAACCCTTTTAGGACTACCATTATAAAGGTCCGCATGAGCATCTTTTTACATTTTTGGATGCTGCAGAGTCATT
>JAUZNJ010036160.1:0-11965 GCA_034780135.1 Jordanella pulchra
GAACAATCAGGGGAACAAGACACACCTGGGAGCAATCAGGGGACACAGGGAGCACAGAGAACAGAAACTCAAACACAGGGACAGACGGATCATGACAGAGAGAGGTACAAAACAGACTAAATGATGGCAATGTAGAAGATGACCAGCTGCTGTTGTGGAAGGTTGTTCTCACGCAAGTCGCACAGGAAGTATAGTTTCTGCTGGCCACTCTTGTTTCACTACACTCACACAATGATGATGGCCAGCTACACTTTAGCCACAGGTGGCCTGGGGTTTACTGACACTAGCGCCACCAGGCCCTCTGACCACCATCAGTAGGTGGTGCGGGTGAAATGTCTTGCCCAAGGACACAATGACACTGAAATCCAGAGACGGGGGTTAAACCACCACCCTTTCAATTGCAGGGAAAACTCCTGCATCTGATGCCACTGTCCCATGTTTTAATTATAAGCAAGATCAGCTTTATTCACTCTATCAAGTTTAAATTTACTTTTATATTTGCAGGTCTTTTTAAAGATCAGGTCAAGTGTGTACATATTGAAACAATATATTTTGTATTTAATGAAAAGGTAGTTAGTATCATTAAAACAGCAAAAGGGTTCAAATGACAGGTAGCAGTAGGTAACATTACAATCACAGTTTTATATTAACTTCTTTTTGTTGGGGAAAACCCACGTTCATATAATCAAAATAAAAGTTTTTATTTTTTCATATACCTTTTTAAAGGACTTTCTGCATTTCGGATTCTTTTACAACATGTAGATCATTGAGGAAACCAATTGCTATAAGATCATTTGTTTTTCTAGTGATTAAAATGTTTTGTGGGTGTTTGGGGTTGAAATTTACAAAGACATAAAAATTTAAGCATTAATTGGACAGCCCACAGTAAAGATCAACTTTTTTTAAGAGCACATCCAGCATTGCTTCACAGAAACTTCTCTTCACGCCATTGTTAATTTAGATGTGCTGGGGTACCCCTAGAGAGCAACTCTCATTTCAATATTTATTGAATTGCTATCAAAACCACTCAGAGCAACTCAGGGCAATCAATGCTCCATTTAGGCTCTGTCAGTTCTTGCTGCAATTGTTTGCCTTTATGCCATTCACCCTCATCCCTCAGAAGAATAGATGGTGGAGTCACACCTCTGTAATCCCTGCCTCCAAGGGGTGGTTGGTTTTAGATTGCATGTTGGCTGACTACAGTGTATTTTAATTGACAGTGCGATTTTTTTTCACATGAGAGAAAAGAAAGCACATTACTGCGCTACATTGCCCTGCAGGGTTCATTCATGTTTGACAACACTGGCAATTTTACCAATAAAAATAAGCAATGTTAGTCCTGAAAAAAATATATTCAAACAGCAATAAAATGACACAAGAGATATTAAATGATACATGAAAAGGAAATCCATAGAGTAAAGGAAAAAAGAGCACTTAGCCCCCATGTTGCAGCAACAAGTTTTTATCACGAAGAACCAAGCAGAGAAATCTAAGCCCATCCTTCCTGCACTTACAAAGACCAGGAGGGGAGAATGGATTTAGTCTTTGGGTTTAAGTGCTCTGAGTGGGGTTAGATTAAAGAATCATGAGATAAACAACTGAGAAATTCTAACTTGTATACCAGCAGATCACAACAGGTCACACCACTGCTGCATTGGTGACCTGGTGTTTGGTATCATAGCACACTGGATTTCACAGAGGATTTCACTTTACTCAAATTCAAATGATTTTAAGGAAGGACATTTGATCAGGCAAGATATACAAACAACTGGATCAGTGTAAATTTGTGATTTTAATGTTTGAATGAAGGCCTTAATAAATCAACTTGAAACATTCCTTTGTCTATGTTGTTTGTTAATGTTAACAATACTTCTTGTAATCTGCTGTTCATCCTACTGCCATTGTTACAGTAAACATCAGGTTGAGTAATGCAACCAAACATTTGTGGTGCCTATTACAAAACAACATTTTTCTTGCTTAGCATAACATTTTGAAGTTTACTGTAGAATGTGGTTCTACTGTTAAATATGTTATTGATCATAAACCTTAACAAAAACAGGCACAGATCTAAACAACTTTTTCTTGTTTGATTTTGCATGCTGTATATATTATATGTTTTAGAATATATAAAAAAATGTTATTAAGGGAATTATAGATGTTCATCATTTAATCCTGCTGATTTATTTTAGCTAATATGCTAAGTCTAAATAAACAAGCTGTCTTTAAATTGCTGATTAACAAAGTTCTCTTTAAAAATACAACATAAGAAAACGTGGAAATTAGAACCCAGAGTATAAAAGGTTATATATAAACTATGTGTGCATCATTAGGTTAAGTGTTTATTACTTTAACCATCATCTTAGATGAACCTGAAAGCTGCCAAAGAAGGGATTTTTTTAAGATCTTCCGGAGGTTTTTTTTTTTCTTTTTTTTTGGGTTTTCATTTTATTTTATTTTTTAAAGCTAGTTTTATTGTTAGCCTAAGCCGTGGCATAGCTTTTGGAGATTCCAGGTAGAACATGTCCCTCTTTTCCCACCAAGAATTGGCCAGACCATTTTTCTTAATCCAAAAAATAATGTTAATTTTTTTTAAGCCTGCGAAGATTTTGCAGCCAAAGCAACAGCCACCCTCCAGTAGCAGGATGGGTTTGCTGTGTGGCCTAATCATCTAACTCATGCTTTGCTAAATATACACTTATGTTGGCGTTCTTGTTACAGCAAAAGCTAGTGTTGAAAGGAAATAACTGTAACACTGCTCCTTTAAAAACAACTTTTGCTTTAGTTAATCTCTGGGATTTATTGCATCATTTCTAAAGGTATTATTACACCAAAAAGCAGCTTCAGGAAAAAATCTAAACCTGATGAAACACTGTACACCCATTGTCTCTGAGAGGTTTGGTTTCAGTGTATGATATGTGTTTGTCCCAGTCAGTGGTAGAACACAAGGTAGAAAAGAATTGTCCTCTTGCCAGCATTGATTGTCTCAAAGTCTTTCTGTCTCCAATATCGTACAGAAAGGCAACCAGCCGCTGTTGAGATGCATCACATGCAGCAAATGTACTGTTGGATGTGAACCAATTGTTTATTGTTTTTCAGACTTAACTTGTTTCCTGATGAAGTTCATTGATCCCTAAAGCAATCCACAGTCCCTGGCTTCACATCATTTGTCCCTCTGCTGAAATGAGTGGTTTGATCCTAAGGCCAGGCATCAGTTGTAATTACTGGGATGGGATTTCAACTGTCAGCATGATAAATGGCTTTTTGACTTTATTTGTCTTGGTCCCCCATTGGCTTGCGGTGCTACCTGTCACTGAGGTATTCTTTTTCCTTTGCTCAGCATCACACACAGAAACATATTGAACACCTCTTCCATCACTTTAACGGAAAATCTTTTGATAATAACACAAGATGCTCTTAGGAACAAAATGTTCCAAGTCAGTGAAATGGAAATCTAAGTAACAGTTCTAGTTCTCTGAAAGGTTAAAAAGGAGGGGGTGGGGGTGTGTGTGTGTGCTCCAGATGTGTTCCAGATAATGAACACATCTGGAGCCCTACTTATATATTGTGAATGCAGGAACAAGTAGATGCTTGGAGATACAGATTTATAAAGGTGCTTTTGTGCCTGACTGAACACAGCGCCTGGGCTTGGCTGACCTTAGTCCCCTTTCCCGAGAAGAAATCAACTGTGCTTCCAGAAAGACTGCTTGAATAGAAGCCCAGCTCTAATGATGATATCACAGTACTGAAAATCATTTATGTTTTTGTAACATCAGAATATTTCTTGTCAAATAAACTGGACAGACACTGAGCCAACAAAGAGGCTCTAAATTGGGAAGGGTTCTAAATTGTGCATATTACTTATACATCTAAAATTGAATCATGGCATAAAAATAAATAAATTCTTAATAAATTCTTAATAAATAATCTCTTAATTCGGAGATCTTAACTATCATTAGAACTATTTACAACTTTAAATTTTAGCTTATTTGTAAGTAAATACATGTGATGAACTAATGAATAGGTTCTAGCTAATGAAATACAATCAATTGTCACAGCAGTTTTAGTGGTTATACTTTACCAGTTCATTTCAATGAAATATAAACAAGTTTTTTTCACACTGGTGCATATAGTATTTCTTTTAGAGAATAAAACAAAAACAAAGAAAAAAAACAGCAGAATGTCAATTTATCAAAAACACAATGGAGTTTTTGCCTTTTCTTGATGCACTCTTCAGTGGCTTTCATTTCTACTTGGTAGTGCTCTTTCCAGATCAATTATTCCTGCTAAAATAAGTAAGAAGCAGTCATGAAATATTAAAGCAGAGGCTGAGAAGCAGTTGAAAGCATCCCTAACGTGGGGGTGTTGTATCTGTTTTATTTTTCATGTGGATGGAGGAACTGTGGTGAAAAAGAGAAGCTGCCTTTGCTTTGGTCTTCTTTATGGTGACTAGTTTAGTCGGTGACCCAATCTTACAGATTGAAGCGTTCTTGCGGTGTTGTCTCTCTGCCTCCTGTCACTAATAAAAATGGCAAAGAGAACTACTGCATGGTTCATTGCTGGTGAAGTCTTAACTGCTTCAACTTAGAGTTGATCTCAACAAATGCACAGCAAGCATGCAGGACATATTTGTCTTCTATGCCTCAGAGGGTAAATATAGTGGTATGTTCCTTCTTTCCTTTCATCTTCTTAATTTAGCTTGTTGCCACTAGGCAGAAGCATGTTATTTGACTAAATGCTGAGATTTGTTACCCTGATTGAAATGCAGATTTATCTTCCAACTCAGTTTTGCTGGCAAATACATTTCCCAAATAGTTCAAATAAATCCATGAAAACTTACATTAGGTTTAAAATATTTTTTTCTGACCCTGACATACAGACTGTTAAAATGTTATTTTTTCAGTCCTAAATGTTGAACTAAAATCCCTATGGGAGTCAACCATTTGTAAAAGTAGCTATATGTTTGTTCAATCTATCTGCAGGTCATCACTGCAGCTCATCATCTGAGCTGCTATGTTTTATTTATAGTTGATGTTTGCTTGCATCCTCTCTACATTATACAATTCTGTCACTAGCGCTGTCGTAGAATTTAAAATTGATTGGCTGATGTGAAATGCTGCAGCAGAGACTAAGAACACTGATGGAGCTTTGAAGCTTATTGTTATCATTGTATGCACGCCTACCTCAAACCTACACAGCAATTTTCAGATAACACGCTTCGCTGAATTCCTTGAAATGCTTTGTTGAAATTCAACAATGTCAGATGAGTGGTTTGTTTTTAAAATGAATAATGCAAGTTTTATCATTGCAGCTTTGAATTCTAACTATAACATGGGAGAAAAAAATAAGGATATGAAATTCATGGTGATTTTGTGCTCTGAGTTTAAATACTTCAATAACTTTCCGAGCTATAATTTATGTAGCTACAATACAATCAGGTATTTTGGAGAAGCTGATGTTCTTATCCAGTAGACTAGAAAGCAATTCAAGGAGAAACAAATGACAGGCAGAAAGGTGTAACAGTAATGTTTGCACCAAGAAGTAATCTTAGGATCCAAAGAAATGCTATGGTGGATGTTGGTAATTCCAATACATAAAGATAAATGGAATATTTAACAACTAAAGGCATGGAGCAAAGAAACTAGGTGGGCCAATTTACCACAAATAAACTGGACACTGCTGGAAAAGTCTCAGTTGTGCTACTAGGCCTAGTGGTCAGTCTAAGTTGTGGCTTGATAAATGAATCCGCAATAGTAATAGAAAAAAATGTTGTAAAGCAGCAGATCTAGAAAACAGAAAAATAGAAAAATACACAACATAAAAACACACAATCTCCCCAGAATCATTAAAGTAATTTTCTTCTTAACATAAAATGACCTGGAATATGGAAACATTTCTAGGATAGAAGAGGATATGTTTATCGAACTTCTTGAAAAATAATGATAGCACCAACTGATCATGCGCCTTGGCTACACCAACTGGTCGGCATGTGTAACTTTCACCCGGGGGTGTGGGGATCGAATCCCAGCCAGGCCCTCTGTTGCACATTGCACATTACCTTAACCTAAGTTAATTCACACCATATTTTTTAACTTACTAAGGTTAAAAATGTGGGTCTGCCACATTAGGAACAGCCTTCAGTCCCCATAAGTCCAGTTGGACCTCTGTATGTTAGTAAATATAGCAAAATAATCCAAAATGTTAATAAACACAGTACACACACATAAACTGTTGTTTCCTCAGCCTTTAAATGCGTGAGTAGGTGTTTCTCAGTATCTAGAACCTGGTAATCTGGTGTGTGCTAGCTCCCTCCCTGGCTGCTTGGCAGCACCTGGGCCCCCGGGCTTTGTCAAGCTTCTTTTGGGGGTGCTATACCCTTGGGTTTCAGGTGTCTCAGTCTCTGGCCAGGTGTAGCTGGCTGCTGTTGGACCTGTGGGTTTGTAGCTGCGGCTCCCTGTGGCTTCTGCAGTGTGGCTGCTGGGTGGTTGCCACAGGGCTCTCTGCTCTTTTCCTGGTAGGGTGAGGCTCTCCTCTCTCCCTTGGGTGCTGGGAGCAGGTCGGTGGCTCCTGAAGTAAGCTATTGAAAAGTCATGTGAAGAAACCCTATATAAAAAAAATGGGCTCACTAAAGTTTAACCTAAAATAACCATCAGACTGTTTTCACACCTGTCTTCAGGCAATGATGCAGAAGGTTTGAAGGCGTAGTTATTTCAATTGAGGACAATTAAATGGCGTAAAAATGTAACATATAACACGCACAGATTGTATTTTTCTTGCACCCAGCACCTTAAAAACATATGGTGAGTGTGTGCTAGAAGCCAGGGGTAACACAGAACAGGACTGAATATTTCTGGAGATTGTTCGTCCTCTTTGCAACATGACTATTAAACACACATTCAATAATCAGTACTTTCCTCAGGTTTCCACTGTGATATCAACAGTACAAATGTTATGTATCATTACTGTGTAGAATCACTTGTTTGGTCCATTCTTGCTGCAACTTCTAAAAATGTTTTGATAATAACTCCTTAAGAAACTATTCCCATGGTTCTGAAACTTAATGCAAGCCTAGCTGTTGATTTCAGAAATGACATAAACGTCAAATGAGTGTTAAAAATATAGAATGCAAAAAACATCCCTCAATTCAAGATAGTCTGTGACTTCAGAGTCATTTGTACTCATCGATTTTTAATATTATGAATAAGGATCAGAATTTTATACACTAACTTGTGACTTAGTTATAGCTGCAGTATACGTTTTATGTGTGAGAGGATGGAGTACACCCAAAGATTAAAAGAGGCAAACTCAGATCGGTGCCATCAAATTTAATATAACTGTTACGTATATATACATGTTTAATTACTATGTGTTTTCAAGCAAAAACAACCAAATCAGGCTGTCTATCATCTCAGATTACAATGTGTAACAAGGAAACCCCTGTTTATAATTATAGTGAGGACAATTATAGTAATCTTAGTGAACACGTCACAGTAAATCAACGAATATTTCAAACACATCTAAATTTTATTCATTTCCAGTCCCCCTTTTTATGCAAGCTGCCAAATATACAGTATCTCCTAAAAATAGCGTCAGTTTAGAGCAAGTGATAGTGATAAAATAATGATAGCCTTCCTTAATGACTTTCAGTGAACTATGGCAGGAAACATACAATGTAGAAGGCAGTTTTGAGACAGTTTCTATCTTTGAAATATTTTACAGGGAAGTAAGTAAACATCTTGTGCAAAGTAGTACAATGAGCATGTCCATACTAAAAATGTTAGTAGGAGAGATTTTAAAGTTTTGGTTGAATCTAAAGAGAAAGGGTCATATGAAAAAAAACTGGCTTCTGCTACAAAGAAACGCATTTTTAAACATTCATGTTCTCAGCTATATCTATATCTTCATCTAACGTTTTGTCAAGCCCTCAAAATGTAGAAAGAAGCTCATAGTCAAAATTGTGGCATTCCCTTTACTGGTCTCTAATCTCAGGGGCACTTCAGCAAATTAGAACCTAAAAATTGATGAATTATGGCACTGTCCACCTGGGTGCTGCTCTGCCCCTGAATCAGTTTAAGTGACCTCCCCCCACACACACCACAACGTTAAAATGAACTTTTTGCTAAATGGCTTCAAGAGGAAAAATAACTGAATATAAATTTCAAGCCAATACCAGCTGTTATGAAGATTTATTGCAGTACTTTACATTAATAAACCACCATGCAGAGGCATATCAAAGCTGAGGCAACAGTGGGTCAGTCAGCAGGGTCTGTGGTTATCCTTGCTATTTCCTTAGTCCACTGTGAAATTAATTTGACACAAAATGGAAGGAAAAAATTGGTTCTGTAATGTGATTTCCAGAAATATGATTATCTTCAACAAATTAAGAAATAAAAAGGAAAAGTCCTATTAATTTAGATTTGATGCCCACGTCTTGTCTGGACAATAGTGATGCATCCAAGCAAAGCTTTTTGGAGGCTAAGCCACAAACTTACCACAAAATAACTTTTCCCAACACAGTAAATGTCCTCATTGCACCTACAACCCATCAATGTTGTTGTTGGCAGATATTTTAGCTTGAGTCATAGTCTTAAACTCAACCAGATTGTCAAATCAGTAAAGATACTTAATCCATGGAGGAAGCTCATCAGTGGTGGTGATAATAGAAGCTCTCTGAATAGTGCTGGCAGTTAAAAAGTAGAAAAGATGAAGAAAAGCGATGCTTCCTAGTGCCATTTCATTTAGAAAAAGACCATATGGCTTTCCAAGCTGTTGCTAGGAGCTATATCCATAGTCCTTAGCGTGACAGGACGTATAGGTACAGCCCACCTCAGGGAGTTTAATAAAATATAAAAAAAATACATTATTTCCTCCCATGTGCTCTTCATGACACATGCTAATGTCCACATCTTCATATGTTTTGGGTTTTATAATGGAGAGTTTCCGCCACTGACTAGATTGATGTAACAGTTTTGTTCTTTTGTTGCCGTTTTCCCAGTTTGACCGGCATCATTTAATGTATGCGTGTGTCCATCATTTAATAATCGCATAATAACGCGGGTGTCTTAATTCAACAAAATGCTTATTAGTTTTAGTCGCAATTAAGTAATTTCATTTGCCCATGTTTTAGTCTACGGAAACTAAAAAAAGTATAGTCAATTTTTGTTCGGATAAAGTTTTTTTTGCCTTTGTTTATTCTGTATTTGTGTAGAAAATTCACTTTCTATACATGTCAGTACCTGAATACAAAAGAATTATAGGTATAGCTTAAAATTATAAACACATATTTATTCTGCGTGTCCTCATGTGCTTAAACAAGACTTTGACAAAATATAATTATGATTAATTTGTCTTTTATGAGGAACTTGCATATGTCCAAAATTAGTGGACAAACACTCCAAAGAAACTTAATGTTTACAACTTAAATGTAAATACTGAGTTTCATTGTAATGTCTGATAATATATATACTACAAGACACTGAACATATCAAACCATTGTTGCCTTGATAATGGCAAGGAAAGGATAATCCAAGTACAACAAACATAAATAGATCCAGACATATACTGTATATCACAGGACAGGCACTATCAGGCATGACAACCTTATGCACTGCTCTTCTGTTTCTTTTACTCTGACAGCTACTGTGTTGGGCAACACGGTACCCTTGGGTATCCTAATAGTTTACACACAACATGATTTTCTCAATCATAACATGAACATTACACATGCTGCCCAGACATAAAGCAGTGCAGTTTCTAAAGTAACACACAAAACTAATGAACAAATGTTAAAGTAACCACTAGATTTTAGCCTGAAGTTAGAGGGACCTCGCCTTTACAGTGATATTGCGAGTGAATGTAGAGTTTCCAGAAGGACCCAATATGCAGAGGCAGAGGTAGTTTTTGAAGTTTTATTGAAAGTGGTGGCACACAAGCATAAATCCAGGAACATGAAACACCAAGGGGAGGAGTATAACAAGAGGCAAAGAAAACGGGCATCAACCAAAACGATCCAGCTCTGAGAGACTGCAGGGGGGGTAATAACTGGAGTAAATAAGTAATTGAAAGCAGGTGTGCAAAGAAGGAACTGGAAGAGAACTGAGAGGAATTTACCTTCTTTTTTCTTAAAAACTCTGAATTTCTTTGTTGCAGATTAAACAATTCTCCAAAACATTCACCATAAGTGATAGTTCACATTTAAATCCACAATGCACCATGATCCACCACATCGTAAAGATATTTCTTGAAAGTAAAATTCAAGTTTGCTGTTATAAAATTAGCGATAAAAGTAAAAATATTTGTGTTAAATCTATTTCCCCTAAACTACAATGACTTTTGATATAATATTGACTAACCTTGGAATCTGACCCCCGAACCCCACCACTTAAATCTGCAAAAGAATGGAGACCAGAAAAAAATGGTTGAACTCATTCTTACTGATCATGAGGTGGAATTAAAAAGGAATAAGAAAATATATCAATTTAAATAAAAAGTTTATATTGTTTCTTCTCTATTTTATTTCTTTCTTACTATAGAACCCTTTGGTATATTGCCAAAAGGTTCAGAAACAGACAGACACTTGAATTTATGTGACACTGTAAGAACTTCAAAAGATTTAAAGCAGAGTGGACAAAGCTAGCATGGTATTATAGGTTATAAGATTTTGTTACCATTACAGCAAGCTTATCACTGTTTTGAAGGTTGATGACAAGCTCCTTCTGATTACTGGAGCATTTATTTATTGTCTTTTTGTAGTGCACATTGGCAAAAGGCAATCCCGGAATCTTAACGAATACACAAAAACAAAAAATGTCTGGTCAGTGATTGACAAGGCAGTGGACTCATCAGTTGTGCTTGCATATTACTCAGGATAAATATAATTACTCTTTCAACTGTTAAATTGCTCTACACTGGTCTTATTGTGCATTTGACTAGAATAAAAACTAAATTTAGGTAGCGCTAGCTCACCACCAGAGTTCCCTACTTTTGTTTGATAGTGCTCCATTGGCCTCCTTCTCTATCCAGTGCTTATACTGTGCAGATTCTCCTCCAATGATGCCTTACTGAAATAAAAAAACAAAGATGTGGAAAAAACAGAAAATCAGACAAACAGATTTAGTACCTGTGAAAAAGTGCTAGCTGATGTGCACTTACAGTATATGAATAATGTTATTTAATATTTAATCAAAGAACCCTTGGACTGTCATGAGTGATTCCATCTCAAATCATAGTCAAACAGTTACCCCTGCACATATATGGAAAACATTTAAAAACAACTTTCATTCAAAATATGAGTTTATTAAAAGAATATTACTAACTTCTAGGTCAAACATATTTCAGTAAAAATTTGTAAATAAGCTAATGAAACATAACTAAACTTAATAGCTACTGTTTTCACATAAAAGAAAAGAAACATAAATGGTTGAAAAACATTATTGATAAGAATTTTACTTTTAAAACACTGTAAAACACATCAAACATAATAAATGGATTAGAAACCCAAGTTGTGTAGCTGGAAACCCTTTCACCATCACTGCCAGATCTGGTACCTCTGTTAATTTTTATTCTGAGAAAGCAGAAACTTTTCAAGTGGGCAGATAAAGCTTAGTGTGTCCTGGCTGTGGTGGGACTGTGAGTGGCTGCATTGTGGTAGGCTCTGCAAGGATGTATTGGAAGAGGTTGCTTTTATCCAATCTCCCGTTGTTCCCTGGTCCCAGGCCTTCCTGCAAAATTTGGAGAGAAAGGTATATACTACCTAATCTAGGCTGTTTGTGGTTGCTTGAAAGCAGACTAACTGGCCTTACCTAACTTTGTATCAAAGTTGGAGTCTGCCCATCCTGTTGCCAGCAACGGACAGAAATCCGGGCGGCCCCCAGTCTGACTTGACGAGTCTTGCCATCGACTACCTCACTGACCGTCCTCAGCACGTGCGGCTGAACAGCTGTCAGTCAGAGGTGGCACTCTGCAGCAC
>JAUZNJ010036161.1:0-11965 GCA_034780135.1 Jordanella pulchra
ATAGATAGATAGATAGATAGATAGATAGATAGATAGATAGATAGATAGATAGATAGATAGATAGATAGATAGCAACTTAGACAAAGAAATGTTTACTCTTATCCAGTGGGAGAGAGAAGGACAGAAAAAGGCTATGTACCTTTTTAATTATAGCCTACAGGTTACATATCTGGTTTTAACTCTAATTCTAACCTAAATAACCTGTTGAAATCAGGTTTAATTTAAACCAGGTATTAAAACAAAGTTTTACAATCCCAAAACTTATTTTAATTTTTTTAGCAAGAAGATTTTTTGTCATAGCCGTATGTGCTGGTTTTATAGATATATGCAAGCTGCCTTATTCTTTAGTGAAACAGGGGAGTTATACTGTATCTTGCTTTGAAATTAGCAACCAGTTTACAAAAAAAGATTAAATAATAGACAACTGCAAAAACAGGACTGGAATATTGTCTTGTTTTCATAAAAAAAAGCTTCAAAAACTTTAATTTAACAATATTCTCACACTGCTGTTATTTTGCTGGCACATCTCTTAATGGGCTTGTTGTGATCCAATATAGTTAATGACTCTTGCTGAGTGGGTTGAGTTGAGGGACCAGCTGCGCAAATCTTCAATTTTAATAGGAGATTCTTCTAGATGATTGTTTGCTTACTTTAAAGCGCTATCAGAGTGTGAAGTAAATACAGGACAAAGAATAGTTTGTATTAGATCCTGGATGAGATAGGCTGTCAAATTAGCAGCTCGAGGACAATATCCTCTTCAGCTGGAGTATATCAGTTACTAACACTAAAATATGCTACAATGGTGGATATTTTATTAGGTTGAATGCCAACTGGCGATATTTGGAGGCGACACAAGAGGACTGCCAAACAGAATTTTTATTTTTTCAAAGCAGACTGAGAAATAAACCCAAATCATCCAAGGCCAGGCTCAGGGAGAACCAGACCACCTGTAGTGCTTTCATGAAATCTTTATGGCATATCGTCTACCTCTGTTTATTACAGAGCTCACGTTTTTTTTAAAGGAGTGGCATTTTCATTTGTCAGTTCCAATTCCTTTCTTCCACACATCTCTTCATCCTTACATTTCAACCAATTACCTCATGTGTCCCCTTGAGATTTGAGGCAATTAAATGTCAACCGATGTTCAAGAATAATAAAAAAAAAAAACGGGGCTAAGATCCTAGTAATATGCAAGGCTGCCCTCCAGGGAAACCTGCTTGTTTTACCAGATTTATTCCTGCCTGTCAACAACCTTTACTGCACGTGCTGTAGTGATGTGGCATGAAATATCTGAGATAAAAGGTTAACCCTATGACTAAGTCTAAGAAGAATGACATTTCAGAGTCTTGCACACACTATTTAGAGACTACTTCCTTATGAAGAAGAAAACATGCATATCATTGATCATTTGATGTGTATGTTCTGTTCATCTGCAAGATTATTCCCAGTTAAAATCTTTATACCCTTACAATTCCATTGCAGTATTTTAGGTGTGACTACAAACTTTACAAATGTTGTTAGTTTTTTGTTGTTTTTAATATGTGTGACACACCAACACATAGTAAATCATCACCAGAAAGGAAAGTAAAATTATATAGGAATTAGTTTTCTGAACACCGAAATCAGAACATTTTTATCAGTTTTTATCCAGTCTCTTTAACTTGACTGTGTCTTCACACAATTGGTTGCAGCAAACAGTCACTCCAAGTGTGTGTGGTTTATGGTGGCTGAGGGGTGCAAACACACTGCAGAAACACATATGCGCAAGAAATACAAAAACTACAGCAAAGAAACAAAATAAGGCTTGCAAACACAAAAATAGACAAACAAACAAAGAGAAAAATTAACTAAAATACAAACCACATGGAAAGGAAAAATGCAAAGAAATAGAGAAAAGCAAAGTCCAAACATGCTTCAAAAACGACTGCAAATGCATACATTTTGTTTACGCACAAACACATGCAATGAAAATAATTCTTTAAATTGCAAAAGCAAATTCAAAAGATCTCTGGGGGATACAATCATCAACTCAAGACCAAACCATAGAGATTACTATAAATGAATTTCTATGGACCAGAACCTTAATAAAAGAATACATGGGACTGTCACCCAAAGGCCATTAAGAGAGAGAAAAAAAGAAAAGATATGTTTTTCTTTTTTTTTACCTGAACACTTAATCTCTCTGAGCATCCAGTTAATGTTTTAAAGAGTCTGGTCCCATCTACAATGATGATTGTCTCTCCCCAGTAGTCTGTGGAGAGCTAGTTATTAGTTTTTCTTACATTAAAGTTGTTTTTGGTACTTGTAACATTTTACCTTTGTCTGTGTTTTGTGTTTTAACATAATGCATGTGCATTTGCATTTTGTTTCTCTATCTTTTCTGTGATTGCAGCATTGCTTCTTTGAAGTTATTTTCTTTGCATGTGTTTGTGTGTTAGTTCAATCCTGATTTTTTCTAGTCTAATTTTTCTATTTGATAGTCTCCTTTTTGTATTTTCTAGCTGTATTCTGTGTTTGGAGTACTTCTAGCATTAGCTGCCTGTTTATGTATTGCAATGCATTTAAACCTTTCTAGCATCATCTTGATTAAATCTCAGTACAAACACGGCAGGTATTTGAACGACACAGAGGTTTGACAGAGAACATTAGTTAACAAACAGCATAATAAGATTAAACAGACTCTTCTTCTATTAAACATTATCAGGCTTTTGGAAGAGTTGCACGAAAATGTTGTTTAAAAGAAATCAATGAGGAGTTTCACACCAACAATACAGCAAACAAGTAGAAAAGATGCCCTGTTAAGAATAGACCAAAATGTACGTGTTTGGCCTTATATGCTATTTGTGATGCAGGCTGAAGATGCAGTATCCACTCCTAAAATGTCATGGTTGCTGCATCCCACTCAGGATGTTTTACATTATCAGTGGCAGACAGCCTGATCAAAGCTGATGGGATGATGGTTGTAGACAATCACTGGGCTATGGAAGAAAACCTGTAAGAGGCTGCAAAAGACTTGAGAGTCTGTGGAAGCTCTAAATCTATAGCTAAAACCAGCCATTTGGAAGCTAAAAATATTATATTTTCTTTAGGGATCCTTTGCTTTTAAGACAGGGTTTGGAAACAGAAGTCTATTTAGATATTCATACTCTTCAAACAAACGATTTATGCACCAAGCTTGTCCATGTAGTAAAGTTATAGCAGTTTTGAATGTATTTGATTCTAGTTTGGTTTTATTTTGTTGGAGAGAGCTACAATTAGGTTTTAATATGGGTTTTAAATTTTTTTTTATCAACTATTACTTTGATAATGCTTAGTTATTTCTAAAATTAGTTTTTGCAGATTTTAGTTAATTTTAATGTTCAGAATTCTAAATGTTCATAGTATCTATTTATGAAATTGTGCATACAAACTTAAAATAAGACACAATTTTTTAAAAATGATTTCCGGCACATTTTAGCTTACTTTAGCAGAGTTCTGTGGGGAAAACAAATAACTTAAATGTTCCTTTTGTCTACAAGGCTAACGAACATTTTATTAAATAAGAAAATAAATAGTAAAACATAATAGTATGTTTTAGTTGGCCTTATAAAGCCATAATGCAATTTCAATTGATTTTAGTTTTTGTTTTTTTTAAGTACAGTTTTATTTATTCCACTTAACATAATCTTTTTTTTTCCATTACAGGTTTTGTGTTTTCATCAGTTGCAGTTAACTATAATAACTGTGTTAACTATACACTATATTTCACTTTAGTGATTTGTTTAAATTATCTAATGACTGGTTTCGAACTGGTAACATTATTGTGCATTATGATGATTTTAATGGTCATGTCATTTAACACAAAATAGTCAAAATTGTGTCAAATGTGTCATGTAATGTAATGGGGTATTGGAACCAGAAGATGGCAGCAGAGGTCATCAATATACAATATCAAAATGCATTTATCCAAAATAAACCAGAAAAACAGATAAGTTTCATCTTTATTGTGACTCAATCCCTTATTGTTTACTATTGCTACTATAATGCACTCGACATGAATCATGCCTTTTCATAATTAACAATAATTTTAATTAGATGTTACCTTCATCAACAGAATTCCAATACAACATATTACTGTTGATGTAAATTGTTTTCCCCCTTTTATCTCCTCTCAACAGTTATTTCTTAAAGGTTAAAAGCCATCCTTTTTATAGTTTTTATATTACTACACACACAAAAAATGAATTAATAGACTACTGAAGGCTGCAAATATAAAGATAATTGTGGCATAGGAACTGACAGCCCAACAAAAAATGTATTACTTTTCACCACTTGATGGCAGTGTACATGTAGCCTTCTGCACTTGCTTAGCTTAAGCAAGCAAAGGTAAAATACTTCAAAATGTATCCTGAGAAGCCTAGGTGATGGCAAACTGTGAGGAACACAGTGAAGATAAGCTGCATGGCTTCGAAACAAAATGCTACCCACAAATACCATATTATGAGAAAGTTTCAACAACAAAGGGAGATAAATAGGAACCAATGCAGCTGTGAAAAGGAGAACCTATAGCTCAGTTGCTGCACAGCTACCACTGATTAAAAAGTAATCAGCAAAAATTCCACAGAAGTTTTGTTCTTTCAAATGTATGGTTACAACTAAGCTGTAAAAGGGGTATGTGATACTTTATTAAACGTGTTTTTTTTCTCTTTTTTGTTTACATGTTTAAGATAATTCATCAAATGTAAATGTCAAATACCTGGACCAAAACAAATTGCTGTTCACAAATGATTATTTCATTTTGTAAAGCTAAACCACCCCCACACTGTGGAAAAAGCACTCACCTGAAACTATAAACAGGAAGAATGTTGGCTCTTTCCTCTTTGCAGAATTGTAGTAATTCAACTGTTTTTCAGTATTTTCAGCACAGGGAACTTATCTAAATTGATCACAGCATCTCGGTAAGATTTAGGTCCAGACCTTTAGAATACCTCTCGAAGACCTTTATTATTTTAGCTATTTGAGATTATTGGTATTGTGTCTCAAATCATGACTCCCTCTTCCATACGTAAGTAGCTCAGACATTAAGTGACACACTCGTCAGATATTTTTTAGAGTTAATAGTTCCAAGTTTTTGAAGGTCCTAAATAGTATTCATCTATATCATGACCACCTAAATGCTTGACTGTCACCATCACGTTCTACTTCCAAATGTGTTATTTGTTTACACAGATGGTTCTAGTTGTGTTTCATTAGGTTAAAAAATATTTGCGTAAAAGTCAGAGTAGATCAAGATGTTTTCTTTCAGAGAAATGTTAAATATATCTTTGTATATATTTTGTTCCGACATGGTTTAAAAAGAACTCTCCTAAGGATGTACTTTTTTCCCCAGGGTCTTTGTTATTGTTGAATTTCAAACACTGATCTTAAGTGAA
Source organism: Jordanella pulchra (assembly GCA_034780135.1). Lineage (NCBI taxonomy): Eukaryota > Metazoa > Chordata > Actinopteri > Cyprinodontiformes > Cyprinodontidae > Jordanella > Jordanella pulchra. The sequence goes on from JAUZNJ010036161.1 coordinate 5,412, forward strand.
TAACGTTAGTCCTGCAGTGTTATAGATGTTTTGTGACCTCATGAATGAATTGTTTATGCGCTGTTGGAGTGCTGTAGCTTGACTGCTCCTGGGAACGTTTACCATGGTTGCACGTTTTCTTCATTTGTAAAAGAAAATGTTCTCATTGTGATTTGCTGATGGTGTGTTTGCTTCCCAACCATTCTTAAATATCTTTTGATTTGACCATGATGTATTGCTTTTTAAAATCTTCCACCTAACATCATGTCGTCAAACCAGCTCTTCAAGTCATTCCTTTGATTCTATGCGTCTGGCAATTATCAGGCATTGGAATGGCTCAAGAAATGAAACTCAGCTGTACTATTTATTTACTTTTGCATTCGCTCTTTATCTAAACCATTATATCTATATATATATTGTGTGTGTGTGTGAGAGAGCTTTTCTCAGCACAAAGACTGCGCATATCAAACAAAGCATAATTGCTTTGCATATGTCAGATACTGTATAACTAAAAACCAGCACATACTCATGCATTTCGTCGGGCATTAACAAGTCCAGAAGAAATCCTTTTTAAAATGGTAAACAGCATCTTGTAATAAAGTCAACATCTGCGTTAATAAAGAAGATTCAGGCTGCTGGCAAAGTTTTGATGTTAAAAACAGTGCAGTGTCTTGGGTTAAGATAAATATTCTGTTTTAAATGTTAAGGTATGCAATGTTTTTTAACCTCACTGCTTTATAAACAGACCCAGGTTTCTTATGTTTTTTGTTTTCTTTTTAAATTATCAGCGCAGGGTCTGAGCAGGGTTAATTAGATGAATGCGTGCCCTGGAGTTTTTGTTCAGAGTCAAATTGGCGAGCAAGTTGAAAGTGACGTATTTTAAAAATGTACATACTAAACAATGATGAATATGTTTAATGAGCACAGTGTCCACACTTTAGCATTTGGAGTCCTGACGTCATCTCAAACCTGTCCTTTCTTTAAATAATTAATAATTAATTTGAAATTAATTTGATGTCTTTCGGTATTGAGGCTTCACTTTAATGTTTCACCAGTTCCATCCTCTCAAAAACTTTTTTCCATCTCTGTCAGTTCAACTCAGGATGCAGTGGCTGTCACTCAGCAGAGAACGGGGTGAGGTTGTACAAGGTGTGTCAGAAGAGATACAGTGAAATCAAAAGCCCGGAGCGCAGATTGTATTAAGGTTAATTTGAACTGATTAGATTAAGCAGCGGGTTGTTGCTGGAGAATCGTAGTGGGTTCCACTGTCAAATGTGTATCACGCTTCATATTTTGATCTCCAGCAAGGTTGGTCCTCTATGCAGTGTTAATATCAGCTTTGATTTGCTCCACTTATTGCAAGCGAGCCATCTTGGTACGCTTTATGGAAGCAGGAATGTAGCAGTGCTGCAACAAATAAATTTTAGAATTATTTGTTTATGATAGTTTTTAGCTATTATAAAACCTTTTTTTTATTTTATTTATTATCAGAACATTAATGGCCACAAGAGAACAAAACACAGTCAATGAGCCTGTTGAGTGACAGGATGTGGGTAAGGAGAGGGGGAGGGGACCTGAATGTTCCTCTACAGGCTTTAAACAGAACACAGGTATAAGTTCTATAAAATACTGTTATGTAGACCCTATTTTCACTTCACCTCTTTCAGTGGCTGCTTATAATGTCAGATGGAGGGTAAAGCTGAGAATGTTAGTATACATTACACACATTCCTATCTTCATATTAAACTTATGAAATGGATCGAAAATTGTTAAACATTCGACTTCCCTTTTAATTTACTAATCTACAAATTTGGATTAAAATCACATACAAATAAACTGTGTTGAAATTTTTGTTATGTGACAAAGGTCTACCTGGTATTAAAACATTTATACAGAACTGGACAGGTTTATCCAATCTAGTTTGAATTAAGTTCAAACACCATAAATGTTGTTCCAAAATAAAACAGGGTGTAGTAATGACCCTCTAATGATTTAAAAAAATTGACTCCTAACTCGTTTGGAATATATTATTTTAAGAGATTCCCATATTTTTTATGTGATCAATATTTAACATTGAATGTCCAAATAGCAAATGGCAGGCAAATAATATTTTTCTTCCACTCCATAAATTTATCACATACTCCTCTGTATTCTCCAGATACTATTGACTATTTTTTTCATTCCAAAAGATGGTCACTTTGCTTTGACACAAATTTAAACCTATTGGCATTTGCAGTTGCAGTCAAATCACACATAAATCAAATATGTGAAAAGCACAATAATTTACAGCCTTTCAGTATGTTAAGTTGTACAATAATGCAGCATTTTCTGTAAGCACATAAGAATATATTAGTTTAAAAGAAAAATGGGCCTGAAGAACCTTTTATTGGTTTCAAATCAAGGCCATTGCAGAAACTTAAAGTGGACATGTTATGCTTTGAAATCTTTCCTTTTCACATGTAAATCATTCAGTTGTATTAAGTACAAAATGGAACTTCAGTGCTGGTCTGAATTACTTGTTGTAGTACCTCTACAGGCCCCTCTTTTAAACCCATTCGAAGGTGCATGTAACAGAATCTTAAATTGGTGCAGTCCCCCTGAATGCAAATAAGACACTTCACATGGCCCCCCCCTCCATGTCATAAAGCATTACACTCGACCCTGTTTGGCCACTTCTGAATTTTTAATAGCAGAAATATGACTGTTTAATGTTGAGAATGGTTTTCATTCCCAAACTGATTAAAAGATGTCACCAACAGATAACTTGCCCATCCAAACTAAAGCTTGTGACATACTCAGCAAAAACGGCAAGAACACAATTTTTTCTTTTTGCCTCAGAGTATCAATTTTACAAGAAGCTCAGCTGTTAAACCCAGAAAACTCTCATCCACTTTAGCATCTGCAACAGATAACACAACAGCAACATAATGGCAGAGGAAGAATGTTTTCGACAGATAAGGAGGAGGGTGAGAAATTGATGGGGGTGGGAGTCATATTAGTGCTTAAAATTACTTACAAGATGTTTTCAAATGTTCAAATTTTCTAATTGCCTCTGCAAGCTGATACACAACCTATCCATTTCATAATGGTTCACTGTACAGATTTCTGCACTTGAAATAAAGGTTAATTTCTGACCCATAAACAAAAGGGTTAAATCATCTTTCCTTTTTCAAGAATTCTTGTCCAAGTCTTGACCAATATCAGAAATGTTCTTGGACATGCTGTGAGAAAAAAAATGTCTGCCCAATAATGATGAGAACAACCATCAATAATTCAGATAATGGCACTGCAAGAACAACATTGCATAATTTGGTTCTTCTGGCCAGAAGAACAAAAAAATCTTCTTGTTCCTTATGGACCATGTGTAACATCTTACGCCTCCCACAAAGAGTTGCACTTATCAACGATATGGGTCAAAGTCTCAATAAAAGGGAAACTAGTGGCATTGTTGGGAGATGCTAGTTTCCTATTGTTAGCCAAGTGCTTGGTTGGCTTTATAGGCTTTATGCAATTGATCATTGTAGATTTGGAGAACCCTTAAAGCTTATTGTTTTAAAAAGCATTGTGTATCCTGATATGTGGTGTATGTTTTTAAAAGAGAGCCAAACAATTTTAGTAAAGTAAAGCTTGCAGGGCATTTTCCTAGGGGTTGACTTTGAAGCTGTAAGGACATATGTTTTTAATTAGACTGTGTCGAATGTGGTTATTTGGTAGTGCAACACTCAATGCTTTTAGAATTTATGAGTTTAGAATTTTAGACAGGGTGAGGGCTTTGTAGAAGCTACAGATATACAGTAATATGAATTTGTTTTTAGTGATTGATCCCGGCAGTGGGTGGCGGTACTGCGCCTAAAGCTGTTCGCAACCACCAACACCAAAAGAAGCAGAAGAAGAAGAAATTAATGCAAAATATTACTTCAAAAACAATGAAGACAAGACTATCTTCCACAGCAAGGTAATTTGTAAAGATTGTAAAAGGAATTCTCTTATCAACAAAGCTGCTCCAGCTTATCCTATAATTTAAATGGAAAATATGTAGAGGGAAATTATGTGACTATAGCATCTAGTGCTACCATGAACACACTTCACCAACTTATGCCTACCAAATAGGGTGAAGAAATGAAAAAAGGTCCTACAGGCTGTGTGGGAGCAGGGTTGCATAGGGAACTTAAAGGACTGTGGCCCTTGACGACCATTGTTCCCGGCAATTTGTTTAGGAAATATGAGATTAAAATTTGATTAATGAGATCAATTAATTACAAATCATGTAGTTAATTAGATCATTTTTTAATTGCATGTATGTCCTGTGATGTGTTCCAGGCCAATTTTGTCAATAAATAGACAATCGATATAGCTGTCAGCCATAAACCTGTTTGCAGGGTTCCTTTTGTTGTTTAGATTGCATGCAGTTGAGTTGCAGTGAAATTAATGCATCATATAAGTTGTAGTTAACTAATGTAATGGTCATATGAGGGTGTGTCCAGCTGAAGCCATGTTCTAAGTTTGGGTCAAATGTTATGGGGTTAACAGCAAATGGAAAAAGTTTAAAGAGAATAACACTTATTTGTGTGAAAACCGATATTATCATAAACGGCACTTATTTCCTTGTGTTGTTTTGTCCACAAATTTGTAACAAGCTTTTTATGTTTGAGTCAGCTACTGATGCAAATTGAGATGGTATAAAAAAAGAACAATTGTACCTTTCAATGAATGTATCACAGTGGTATCTTATTACTCAGCTGCAAATCAGTTACTTTTTTTTGAAGTTCCACAGATAATATTTCAAAGGGATTGTTAAAAAAAAATGGAAGAGAGGAAAATATGACCCAAACAGAAAATAAAGAGATGTAAGCAGCACCCTGGGAGACAAAAACTACATTCCAATGAGGACACCTCAGTTTCCTCATTGGAAACCAAGAACTACGTTTCTATTTTAATCAAATATAGTGGATGAATTATAATCATTCATTTGGCTTACCAGAACACCTGGTGGTAAACTTTTAATGAAAACTTCTGAATTTTATTAAATGTAATTAAAAAAACTCTTTAAAATGTATAGTGCATTACTTAGGCGATTAGCAAATAGAAATAATAGTTTAGTCCTGCTGAACTAAACAGAAAAAAACATAAGTCAGATTTCTTCACTAATGGCAAAAGAAAAGGGTACATTATCTAATGTATGTAAACATTTGTTTTTTATAATGACCATATTTTATGGGAGAAATCCTTCGAAAGAAATTTATTTGGTCTTTGTTTTTGATTAAGCTCTATACAAAGGGAAATGAGCACAATAGGAAATAAGATTGAGCTTAAAATTGCTTGTTGATCGGTTCGTTCATTTAAATCAACTCTCAGCATAGACATAGAAAGCTACTGATTAAACACACTCAAACAAAGAGAATGCTCAGCACCCTGCTTGATGTCAACACTTTGTTGTACCCTCAGCTCAGCATCTTTTTACAATGCAGTGGGATTGTCTTTTTTAGTAAGCAAGCTGCTCATCTGCAGACCATGATGTGCTGCTATTCAAATATATATCACCTGGAGAAAATTAAATTTCATAAAAATGCAGCTTGCCTTGAATGGTACATTTTCCTTACATCATCCAGGAATGGAACTGTATATATATCTCTCCTTCAATTATTCTTCTTTGACTGCATATTAGAAGCTCATGTTGAGCTATAGTCAGTAAAGGATGCATTTTAACAGGGCTGGAATTTCCTCAATTCTGTCTGGCAGGCTGCATATGCTAAGAAATTGCTAATCCTCACAAGATTTTTACATTTGGAATATAAAAAAACGAAAAAAAAATGCTGCCAAATTGATGCTCTGTCTGTAAGCCTCTTTGTGCCTCTCACAGCTTAGCTATTCTTATGAATATGGCTGTGGAAATTCAGCAGTCTGGCTGCTTTCTCTAAGCCTGTTTCCTACTTATTTACCTCGGCTCATTCCTTCAGTCAGTGAATTGTATTGTAGGTTCAGAAGATGGAGGCTATGATCTCAAGAAGCACACATAGTTAAATAGTTGAGCAACACGCCTGTTATGGAAGTTCAGTGTTCAATAACATGATTAAACTGATTGCATTTTTTCACTTTTTCTTTTACAGAATGTCTCACTACACCACTGGTAGACTCACCAAAGCATTCACACCCTCTTCTCACAATTATTCAAGATTTTTTAATCCTTTGGTGATTGTATTTAACTAGAACAAAGTCTTGTAATAGTTGGGTGATGTTCAGTGTTAGTTTTAGTGCTTCAAATAATGCTTTTAATAAACACAAAATGGTTTTAGTTTAATCTGTTAAGATTTATCCTTTTTCCAAGTTTTCTGTTTTCTTTACATGATATGCAGAAATCAGCTTAAACAAATTACTTTCTATGTCTTTTCAAAAAGAGCTTTTTGTCTTTTTGTTACACTTGTATGTAGTAAAGATTTGTGGAGAGAAAGCTAATAATTGCCCTGTTAACAGATTCTACAGTGTGAGATCTGGATCTTTTTGTCATGGTGGGTTTAAGTGCTCTAACCCACATGCAGAACACCACACGGATACTGGGAAAAAGTTCAACAGTTTAT
>JAUZNJ010036162.1:0-11964 GCA_034780135.1 Jordanella pulchra
AATAAACCTATCAGATAGACAGACATGCCCAATAAAAAGGCTCCAGGCCGTGATGGAAAATCCAGGACCAACATTCCACAGAAACTGAGGAGAAGGACAGGCTTCCACCAAACATTAATTCTGCAAATATTTGTCTCCTGCTACAACCAGACAAAGATCCTGTCTATCCTATTAAATGTAGGCCTTTAGCTCTGATTAACATTGACCTTAAAATAATTTGTAAACCTCTCATCAAACGTATAGAAAAATTAACTCCTTGTTTAATGCCCTCAGACCTAACTGGCTTTATAAAGGGAAGGAATGCATCTAACAATGTATGCAGATTAATAGATCTAATAGACTATGGTCCTGGGCTCTCCTCCCTTTGGATACTAGATGAAAATACAAAATAACATAAACCCCAAAAGACAAAAAGTAAAACATAAACAATATTAATAATATATTAATATTTAATCAAATAACAGATCAAAATTCTTTTGATCAGAAATTAAATAACATAAATGCTTTTAAGTGCTCAACATACATCAACTTTTATTTTTTCCATCATGGATACTTAACATGAAGTGGTCCAAAGTGGCTATAAAAACATTACAGAGTTGAGTATATTTAACAAAAGACTAAACTTTCTTTAAACTACTACAGTATTAATCTGTGATTCCTAAAAATAGAAAATGAATAATGATCCCTCCTTCAGAGAACAGAAAACATTTTACTTAATTTATTGCTTCTCTGTTCAGTTGTACCAAGCAGGATGATTGCAAAGGGTATAATTACAGACACAGATGTATATAACGGTGTAATTACTTGTAGAGGAAGTTTACTGCAACTGAGCCCTTTAGAGACAGGCAACTGCTGCATATATGGTTGAATTTTAAGGCATTCTAACAAAGGTTTTATGACCTATGGATATCTGTGTTCACAAAGAGCTGGGTGGCCAATTTACATAACTCCCACTAATGGGTGTTTGATTAAATGATGAAAAAGATCTTGACCTTTCCTCTTTCTTGAATAAAACCTGTGATGAGGCTGTGATTTTATAAAGAAGAGACTTTGACTTGTGAATGTTAAGATAAATAGATACGTAGATACATGATTCAACATAATTTTTGCCATTTGGCAAAAACAAATGGTATTTTTACAGCAAGATGGATGAGTCATAATAGACACTAATTGTCAGGGCTACCATACCTCAGACACTAAGAGCCAGAGCCCAGTAAATCCCATTTTTGTACTTTTAATGCTGTAAAACAGCTAAATGCTTTGAACATAAAAAAATCCTTCTACTACTTAGCTGGTTTGATTGAACAAATCTCCTGTAATAAATGTGAGCTAAAAACTAATTTAAGGCTCTGTCCAAAAAAAAAATCTTTCTTAAAAAATGATTTAGAGAAAACTTGCATCCATAGGATTAAACACGGCACCTTTGAAAACACAGGGGTATGAGGATTGGTGTTGCTGTAACTCTAGAGGAGAAGCACACTAGCTAAGTAGCTGCAGCTATCTAACGGACTTTTTAGGCAATCCTATGAAGACACTGTTGCAGTGATCACTTCTACTAAAGCTAAATCGTGAATACTTTTTACTAGATCCTGCTTGGACTTTAATTATAGAAATGTTCTTCAGTGATCTTTTTGTTTGCTATAATATGAGCTAAGAGGAGCATTCTTCCAGAGTGTGAATTTATACAAATGTCATCGAACACCTAATCAAGGCACTCTCTGTACCGTGGTTGGCACTGAAACCTGACTGCAAGACATCAAAGCAGGCATACAAATAACTCATGTAAGGTAAACAAACAACATGGTGACAAAGAGACACATTTGGATTAGAGTTGAAGTCAAGATGTCATAATTTTATAGATGAGATGGTTCGCATGTACAGACAAAAACACAGAATCAGCATTTCATCAAAACCGCTGTCACTCAATGGATCAACCTTGAGCTAGATGCTACTCACTCCACAAAACTTGAATATCCATCTGGAAATTAACTTCACCCCAGTGGAGAAAGCGATGCTGCACGGTTTGCAGAGATTGCATAAATCAATGGTGGAAAAAGAGGAGCCTTCCCTCTTGTTTCAAGGTAATACTTCTTCGTATAGATCAGTTATCAGCTGATCACTCTGATAGCGGCACAGCTGTTTGAAATCATTCTGATGACTCAACACATAGTTTTAATTGATAACAAATATGATTTTATATGAAGTTATCTCAGGTTACACCGTCATCAGCAGAGAGCCTTGACCTGAAATTTTGCTCTGAAGGTGGAATGATTCTCTGAGAAAAGTGCTAATAGGGGCTATATGTACATGTGAAAAGGGATTCATTAGCTATGCTGCAGGAAACTACAGCCTGACAAAATAGCTCCTATCGGATTTTTAGTGTTAAATGAGCTGTGTTAAGAAGCTGACATTTCATTAACGTATATTTTGTTAACATTTTTGAGCATTATTCCTTCTTTTTCCTTTTTTTAAGTAGCTGCTTTCCTGCTACCCTCTCGCACTTCTCTACTCTTCAAGGAGATGTGCAGGGTGACACTGACTGCCCTGTCCGAGACAGAGACAACACCAACGAAAAACAGATACTAAGAATCTAGAAATATGGTCTCCAGACCAAGACTGATCTCCAGTATTACAACACTACTGTTTCTAAAGGAGGAAATCACCTGTTTTATGTTTGTGACTTGGAGTCTCTTTAAAAAGTGAAATACCACCTTAATAATATTGCGAAGAAAACCAATAAGGATTAAGAATTCTTAAAATAAAATTGTGAAGGGTTTAAGGTGAAAAAAATACTTTTTCAAGGCTCTTTATTTGCTCATAGCTGCTACAAAAATATGTATAGGATAACTCATGTAAATATGATAGAAATCTTTGACACGTTGAAAACAACACCTCATTTGTCTGTGTTTGCATAAGAGCAAAACTAATTAGATACTTTGTGTTAATCACTGAGCTCAATCAAGTTTTCAGACAAAGTGTAATACTAATGCTTAAAGCAATATGAGCGCATACAAAGAAAATGGAGAGCCACAAATTGATGTAACTTTGTGGCGGAGAAGAAAGCTGTTGAGGTAAATTCATAAAAATGTGTTCAAATTGAGTGACAATTTAATGGTTATCTGGGGACTTTATTAATCAGTATATTTAATGAGCACAGTTAAGAAATAAGAGAAAACGTGTGGAAAATAAATCAAAATAAAGCTCTAGGTTTAGAAAGGTGCTTTGTTTGAAATAAAAAAAGACCACAAAAAATCAACTCATGTATCAATGCAGCATTGACTGAATAAGAGAGGTTTTTACTTTAGGTACAATTCTTATTTTCATTTCTAACCATCATCTGAACACAGAATGTGATTAAAATGTTTACAGTCCAGAAAGAAGAGACTTATCCTTGCCTGCAGGTGGAGTTCTCACTGTGTTCAAGCATTCACAATCACACGGAAATCCATTTTGTACCACTCCCGCTTCAACTGTTCAAGATGGGTCAAAATGGGTCAGCCAATCACTTTGTGGTACTATGGCAAAGGTGTGACATACAGCTGTGACCAAAACAATAACTTCTAAGCCCACAGTCAAACCAAAAAAAAAGAAAACGGCAGCACAGGAGGGTAACAAGTTGTTGCAGTTTATAACGCTGTCTGCGGATATTTTCATTCATTCAGTGATTGGCTGCGATTTGCTAAAACCAAACTTTGGTAGGCAGGCACTGGGTGTGCTTCTCCCAGTCAGTTTGGAGAGTTTTGCTGATTTTTATATGATAAGTTTAGGATTGCTTTTAAATCAAATATACAATTAGCAAATTGTTTTTGGACATTTTGTTTTTCAAATTTAGGTCAGTTTATCCTTTCCAGAATATAGAGGACACAAAAATACTACTGAACATTTGACAGCAGTGGAATGCCAGCACTATTATTACAACTTGTGTATGTTTTGTACAACGTTTAAAAAAGAAAAAAAAAAGGCTGAGTCCTAATGGTATGGAAAGGGTACGGTTTGTGTCTAGACTCATTCCAACTCACTACGGAAGAAGGCATATAGCTGCCTTTAAACTCAACAGCAGCAGAGCTGTTCACATAACTTTTTCTGGATGTCAGCACAATAACTTCAGAGGCAATTCCTATAGTATTCAAAATCAGATGCAGTACACTCAACAACCAAAAGGGAAGCGCCAAAGAGCTGGCTTTAGACACAAAGCAAGATTGCCACATAGTGCAGTAAATTGTCAAAACAACGTAGACAACATTAAAAGCTATCCATGTGTACAGTTTATTGGCCAAAAATACGTTAATTTGTTGGTGAGTTCTTCTTTAAATATCCAAGTTAACACTATCCACAAGTTGTAGTTTTGAATCAATTTGGGCCAACTGGTGCGTAAACACTGGACAGAATGCTACGGGTCACATTTTATTTCTCAACACCTTCCTATTGTAAAATAAACATGAGATTGTTTATTCTGACAGCTAATGTTTACCATAATATTATTGTATAATTGTTGTTCTTGTGCTATTTGTGAAACATTCTAATAAACAGAGTCTGCCACAGTATTTGCTCAGGTCTCCCTTCCCACCAATACTTCTCACAGAATAGTGTGTGTGAGAATTATGACTCATATGTGTGTGAACCAAGGAAAGCATTGTTCTGTGAGGTAGCGAAAAGATCCCCATGGTGAAAAGTTTATCCCTGCTGAGTCCTTTGATCCACAACTTTTAAGACTCCCAACAATTCTTGTGATTGTAGAGTACTGACAGCACTAAAACTCATCTAACTGTGGTAACTGCTGTGCAGCTGAAAGCACATGAGTATCATTAAAGCTAAAGTAAAAAAAAATGCACTTCTGGTTGTCCCAGTCGCATATGGAAGCATTTTTTAAAAAGAATTAAGTAGTTTTAAGCAAACAAAACTTTGATGCAAGTTCAAAATTACCTTTACAATTCTTTTCAGGTGAATCTTGTGACTTTTAATCAATTTTGAGAATTTCATTTCACACAGGAATGGATTTTCATACATGTTCAGTTTTGTCATATTAAAAGTTACTGACGCAGCGATGTCTGCTTAATTGGTCCATGGAGGTTTCTTTAAAAAAACAAAGCATGAAACCAGAGAGACGAAGACACCTGATTCTCTTTCTGCTGCCAAGTATACTCTGTAACCTACATATAAGTCACGTGTGGAGGGGGATTAAAATCTGCATATGCAAGGACCTGTGTTTTTTTTTTCCTGGATTTTTAGGGATAAGATTTCACCACCAATTGTATCTGAGATGAATCCTTCAGTCTTTTTTTTCCTTTCTTACTGTGCATTAGTTCAGTGTAGTAACACTTCACCACCGCTGGTGAGAGAATCAACATGGCAGTCATGCTGACAAGCATAGTCCCTAAAACGCCAAATAGGCTATTTAGGCATATGGTTGCAGAAACATGACCTGGGACTCATTATCTAACATTTTGTTAACTGAAAAGGGTATTTAGTGTCAACATTTACCAACTGAGGCCTGGGGTCACATTCAGTAAATTAAAACAAGCCTCTGATGGTTTAAATAGCAACACAAAAGGTACACGAAAGGAGAATTTATGAGTGAAAACTCTTTAATGAGCATATAAAAAACATGAAATGCTTCAATTAAACACATAGATATAAACTATCAAAAGATATGTTGCCTTCTTAGACTTCTTACTTTTGGTCATTCAGGATGTCCTTAATTATCCCCATTTGCTAAATGCTGGAATAATGAAAGAGGAACAAGATGATATTTAGGGATGGGAATTGATAAGATTTTCACGATTCTGATTCCCTCATCGATTCTTTGAAACGATTCAATGCCTCATCGATTCTCTTATCGATTCTATTTCGGGGGAAACGGAGAACAAACAGTTTGATGATGAGCATCAAATTTGTTTCCTTAACTATCACATGACCTTACAAACTCAACATGGTCAAGATGTCCACAGCAAATGTGCAACTGGAGTAACATTTATCTTTTTGAGTCTGATTAAATGCCAGATACCAAATAAAAGCCTAATTAAGATTTCAATACAGGGTATGTACAGTATGTATGTAAATATACAGACAGACAGACTGTGCTGTCATGCAGTGGGGGCTGCAGCAAAGCACACCTCTGTGGGAGGTGTCCTGTGGAGTTAGCTGGGCTGGGGGGTTTGCAAAGCAAAGTCCAGAGCAGCACCGAGGTAATCTCCACCTTCTACCCCACTAAAAATGCATTAGATGAAACATGGACCTTCATCCTCAGTCTCCAAAATATTTTCATGGCTTTATGGCAAGACAGCATTATAAAAAAGTCCAGAATTTCTGGATAAATGAAAAAGAACCCCTGTGTAGTCTGAATTTTGAGCCTTGAGTCTTATTTTATATTATATATTTGCAGGGCTTTTGGTGTCTCATTACTTGGTCTTCTGTCTCAGATATAAAAGTTTATTGGCACAGGTTATTACCTCTGTTGTTCATTTGCAGACACTCAGAAAGTTAAATTATCTTTTAATTTCTTCTTGAACCTCAACAAGTTTAATTTTCATCAAGGTGATCTCCAGCCTTATATATTAGGTTTTAACTTCAAGAGAAAACTAAGCCTACTTCAGCACTGTCAGCTCTGTCCAAGCTTACAGACTAAGTCAAAATATTCTTCTTTATTACAGTCTAAAGCTCTTAAGTCTCTCAGCCAGAGCTCTGTAGTCTCTAAAGACTCAGTTACCTCTATTTCACATTCCTAGGCCCTCATGCTGTTGGTGTCACCACAGATATCTTCCCAATTCCTTACTGTTGAACTGCTAGGATGAAAAAGGGTTTGGCTAATGGGGAACAGAGTGGAGAGACCGAGGTAGAGACGAGCAGGGGAAGAAAGAAAGATTGTGTTAGGGGAGAAATTAGAAAGACATTACAATGGATGGGAAAGACAGGCAGTTCCTGCCATTTTGCGAGATAGAAAAGGAGTGGGTGGATAGGCTAAGAAGGTGATGGACTGAGGGTGGAGGAGAGAGGCCAAAGTCTCATCATGCCTTCATTCACAATTTTATTACCCAGTTTATACATCTGAACCAACTCATAACTTTCCCCCTCCCTCTTTGAATTAGGAGCTGCTTCTCACCCTCTAAATTCACCATCTCTGTCAGGCTTTGGCGCGGCTCCTCACTTCAATTCCTAAAAACGTAAAAAGATATGGCCTTTTTAGACTTCAGAGTCATCAAGGAGCCAGCATGTGCATTGTTATGGCTCTTTTCATTAAGAAGGATGGGCACAGAGTTTCTCTACTCTCCATTACCTGTCTAATTATAGCTCATGATGAAATCAGATGATGGAGAGGAGAGCAGGGGGAAACCCTGTTATCTCTAAAAGCCTAATGCTATTCTGGTTTGGAAACGACAGAGACTGTGAGGAAAAGAGAAAGAAAGTGTTGGTTGTTTGTAAAACTATCATAGCAATGAGTCCAAAGGCCTTCGCTTTCTGTTTTATCCAGATGAGAAGTAGGTTTGGGTATATCTACTAGTTTACAACAATGTTTACAACTGCTACTAACAAAGCTTTTTAACACTGTTGTATATTGTACATACAGTTGGTAAATCTAAATATTAAAGTCCCTAAACTACTCTCTAAAAACAACACTTAGCCTGGAATAAGTTTAGCTTTAAAGCAGTAAGAACACAACTTCAAACACACAGCAGTGACAAACCTAATCCCCCAAATATAGATTTGATTTTGTACTAGTAGCATAGTTATGTAGTTTAATTTTAAAAGGTAGGGTCACTGAGTAGGTAAACAAACAGCCAAATACCATACAACAAACAAATCCAACATAAACAAATTCAATCAATCAGTCGGTTTCATTACGTAGAAAAACGTTCTCTTTCCGTGAAGGTACCCTGGGAGCGTTGGAAGAGGCATCAACCAACATGGAAAACCAGGCCAGAGACCCTACTGATCATTACATCACCCCTCTATAGTAGTGTACTTATAGGTATTTAACAGAACAATAAACTTTATTATTGGAATATTGAAACTCCTGAGATTTATTTTATATTCAGGTTTTATCAACATGCCTACACTTGTGGTGGAACACAAGTTCATTACACGGTCTTTAAATAAACAATCAAAATTAATCACATTTTAACCAAAAACATATATGGGTAAAATAAACAACCCTTTATATTCAAAAACGCCATTTGCTACTAAATTGTTGAATAACTAAACATGAGCACAGCAACACAAATCCATTATTAGGTTTTTCAGCCATCAGATTGGGTGAATGATCCTGCAGTTTTTTGTATTTTTTTCAAAACCCCTGGTATTTTATAAACCATATTTTAAAAAGGAATATGTTAAAAGAGTGAATAATACATGAATATTAATTATATTGCAATTTCTCCCAGTGAATATGTTAAACAATATGTAGGAGCAAGGCATAAAATGCTGCCTTTAAGTTTACCATTTGCTGTAAACAGAAGTTAAAGTTCCATTTCTAACACTACTAACAGAACTATATCAGTAGAGCTATGCATACAGCTTTGCCTTTCAGAGGTTAACATTTGCTATTCCACATGCTACATTTAGTGAAAGTAAAACTTATATACCACCAAGGCTATCTTTTCTCCTTAAGTGTGTTATTAAGACGTACGTGACTCATGCTGGCTCTGAAGGTCGTCATGTTGGCTGGCTGGACAATTTGTGCTGCAGCGACTGTATGAAGGCTAACATTATTGTTGAGCTGCACTGATATTGATCTTAATCCTGAATACTTCCAGTGGCCAACACTTGTGATGCAGATTATGTGCTAGGAGTGGTTTCTGATTTTAATCTTACATCCGCTCCCTTCACTGCTCTGTCAACAGGAAAACATAGAAAGCATGAACTGACATCAATGGAGACCATAGTTTAACCTATCTCCATCATCACAAATCATTCCTCACCTTTCCCATAAAGTTCACGGTGTTCTGTGATTTTCTGAGCTGCCAACTAAAGGGCTGAGTACAAATGGTTCAAAATCACTGCACACCTTCCTTTATCTGCTGGAACGATGATGAACGTGCAGGTAAAATGCAGTGAGGAAAAATGTTTAGAGTTATAAGGAAACAATCAGACTTTGTTAAAAATATGCAAGCCTCTTGAAGCCCATGATCAGACAGGTGCCCCTGTTTTTGCTGTTTCAAGTACACCTCTTAAGAGGCATTAATGTTAAATCTATTCACATGACTTAGACAAGACAAGAATAGAGATGAGAGATAGTATCCAATGATTTCATAGAATACTAAATGACATTTTAATTTTTAAATAACCTCTGCCAGTTACATTTGGAAAAAGAGAGTATGTGTTAAAAAACAGATGTAACATAGACACACACACACACATATACATCATACATGTTATTTACTGTACCTGCTGGTGACACCCTCTGACTGGAGGTATTAATACCCCTAACAGCACATACAGCTTAGAAATTTCTCACATTTAGAGCTGCTGCAGATGTTATATCCCAGATGAGGTTGGTGAATTTGTTAAAGTTTACGTCTCAATGGCTTTATGGACAAGTTGACAATAAAGTTGATTAGATTATATGAATTAAGCATCGACAATTGTTTCCCTGTTCAAAGTGTTTGTTTGGTGTTTATTCAGTTAGCCAGCCTGACAAGTCTTCTGACCCTTTCTTAGTCCACTTACTTTATGTCTCACCTGTTTCACTTTAAAGTAATAACTCCACTATATACTGTAATTATTCTAGTGTATATACTTGACTCTTTCATTGTCAGATCTATCTGTTTCATCCTGTTATGCAATCCTTGCCCTCTGGCTAATTTGATGGTGGTTATTTCTGCTCATATTCATTAGACTTTGCTTTACTTTCAATACTACCTTTTGTGGATTTTGCTAAAGCAACAATACAAGCAGATAGAAGTGGCTGATATGAATTTTCTCCACAGGGTGGCTAGGCACTCCCCTACAGATAGATGAGGAGCTCTGTCATTCTGGGGAGGATAGGAGTAAAGCCACTTCTCCTCCACATCAAGAGGAGACAGCTGAGGTCTTTCTGACATCTTTTCTGGATGCCCCCTTGACACATCCCTCGGGTGGTGTTTCAGACACGTCCCAGAGGGAGGAGGCCTAGAGGACAACCCAGGACAAGACAAGAGGAGCTGGATTTGTCTGTGGAGAGGTAGGTCTGTTGAGATTGTTGACCCTGCAACCTGGTCCCAGATGATCAGGAGACGATGAGTACGAGGATTTTAATAAAATTATATTTTGGTCATGTTTGGTTGACATACATACCAAAATAGGTAAGTGTCTAATAAAAAATAAGGCAAAGCACTCAGAGCTTGTTATAGGAAAAATAGTTATTAGACAGGAGGAAAGAATGGACACGGAGCAGCCAACAGAAGGTATGATAAATTGCAGGTGATATATACTAAGGGAGGGTGGAGGAATGATAGCTGCGTCTACTTAAACCCAGAGAAAATTACAAAATTCTTGTCCCTACTTTCATAAATGAGTGAAAGTTAAACTCAAATATAATACAGTTAGATGGTATATAACAGTTAATGACTGCTGGATTTTAGCATTTCATTTTTTTATGAAAAAATTGGTTTGCCTTAGACTAAACTTAAGTTTCATAAGGGATCATTTTATGTAACATTGTCTTATTAGAGAGCTGGAGATATTAAGCCAGCGGATTTAATCAAAACTTTCTATACAACCAGAGTGAGCTACTGGTGTTGATATTTGTAAGGTCATGGTATTAGACCCCTTTAAGTGTCCAATTACAGAAGTGATGATTGAAATCAGGAAAAACTATCTTGACAAGTCAAGCAATCAAAAAACAAAATGAGATGACAGACTGGTTATGAAAAACAAATAAATACTTCATGCCAAACAGCAACAAGATAAAAATAAAAAGCAGTTGTTAATATTGGCCCAGGCTGATCCCGGTACGTCAAAATAAATCTGACCTCTGTTATTAGTCACACTCTCCTTGTGGGGACTCCATTAATTTCCCATTCATTTCTACAGCCTAAACCAAGACCCCTTCCCTAACCATAACCATTACAATACACACCTTACCCTAAACCAGACATAAACTCACTTCACACCTCAGACCCAAATCTAAACCCCAAAACCTCAAGAAGAGACCAGCGTTTGTTCCTGTTGGTCCTCAGAGGGTTGGTAAATATACCAAAAACAGTCATAAATAGGTCAATTAAACAAGTACACATGGTTTGGATTCAGGTTCTTGCAGATACTTCAGTTGATAAGTGGAGTAGTTTTCATTGACATTGTTGGTGTTTGTCGCTTTGTTTTCTTTTCCTTTCTCTCTCTCTGCATGAATAGAGGTGGATACCTCAGATGTTATCATATCACGTCATATCACTCTTTATCCTACTTTTTTCTTCTATACTCATTCCTTTCATCCCACCTTTTCCCTACCCTTCTTCCTTTCTTTCTTTTTACTCTTTCACTTCTCTTTCCATTTCTAATTGCATTTAAAATAATCCCAAAGCAACTTCTGACAGTTCTCCTTACACACACACACACACACATATGTATATGTGTGTATATATATATATATATATATATATATATATATATATACAGTGTGCCGGTCTAAAATTTTATTCCTGATGTCCTTACACAGCTCTCTGGTCTTGGGCATTTGCGAGATGCTGGAGTTTGATTGTGTCATGATCTGTGGTTCTTTGTAATGTCATGATCTGTGGTTCTTTGTAATGTTTTTGAAGTTTCCTGTTGTCATCTGTGCTCCCTGTGTCAGGGAGCACAGATGAACAGTTTCTGTTCTGCCTTCTGGACTAGTTCTTCATTAATAAACATCATTTCTACCACTTCCTGGTACCAGCCTCTGCCTCACCACCAACAAAACAACCGCTTCCTGACAGATTGATTGTGTGGACAGGTGTCTTTTATACAGGTAACGAGTTCAAACAGGTGCAGTTAATACAGGTAATGAGTGGA
>JAUZNJ010036163.1:0-11963 GCA_034780135.1 Jordanella pulchra
ATCTATCTATCTATCTATCTATCTATCTATCTATCTATCTATCTATCTATCTATCTATCTATCTATCTATCTAGTTATGAATAGAATTATCTCTCTAAAAAGATACTTAATTTCAGTCTTTTGCGTCTGGGATTTTAGTTTTTTATTTAAATCACAGGGCCTTTGGTGGATGCACAGTTTTGGCCCAGTTCATTCTTTACCATAGGTGATGGTTGAATACCCTAAATAATCGATCATATAGAAATAAATATGCATTGCTGTGCTCATATGATTATTATATATGATTATGACAAAAATGTTTTTTAGAGGGAAGGTTGGTTTATTTCATATAAATGGTTATATATGGTTATATATATGGTTTTCAATTAAAATGACAATAATTGCAATTCATTTATTCACTGATCATGATAAAACAAGGTAATATACATCAAGTATCCATCTTGATAGTACTTTTTGATCCCAAACCAATTTACAGTAAGTTTTTGTGAATCCTCTCAAGAGCAATTTCCTCAGGGAAATCGGTCATTTCCATTTCCTCCAAATGCAAACAGCAACATAAAATCAATGTAAAAAATATTTTAATCAAAAAAAGATAAATTCACTGACTGAGAGTTTTTCAGGGGAATGAAAGCAATTTAACTCTTTAAAAATGCAGTCTAAGAATTTAATTTGATCTTGAGTAGTGGGACAGAAAACTGTCAGTCTCCAGTTTGGATCGATCGATCTGCCCGTCCGTCCGTCCGTCCGTCCGTCCGTCCGTCCGTCCGCCCGTCCGTCCGCCCGTCCGTCCGTCCGTCCGTCGCTATCACTGGTATCAGCATTAATAGGGACATTTACTCTCACACCCATCAAGTTTGCAGTGACATCTAGAAAGCCTCTGCAGGTTTAGCTTCCTTGTCACTGAATACCAACATTTGTACTACATTCCAAGTGCTATTCAAGTCTGATTCCTCTTAGAATATTTTCTTGCATTTTTTTCACAGTTTTCTTCATTATTTACACAACTTGGTGGGAGTTGCTGGTTTGGTTAGCTCAATTATTGGTATACCTATTACCCCATGTCAATATTGTAACCTGCAGCCATGTGGTGTTGCTGTGGTAAATATACACAGAATGGCTTTATTTACAACAGACTAAGCAAAAACAAGTGTTAAACACAAAAATTGCATGAAAAATTGCAATATTTTTCCAGGAAAAACTTTTTATGCAAACAGTGTGAACTACGGGACTGATAATTTGAAACTTATATAATGAGATTATGATCCTTATGAAACTCACCCCTTACCAGACATGATCAAGTCCACATTTCTCATTTCAGAACCATAACTCCAGACTTAGAGGAATGGAGTGAAACCTAAATCACCTGTGCCAAAATCACCTGTTCTTTTACCTGTATTTTGAATACAAAGTGTAGATGAAAACTACAGAGTCACTTCGTATAAACAAGAAAAGTTCAGATGCAGATGTTGCAAAAATTTAAAAATTATTCAAACTACTACACACAGAGATTAGCCAGAATACAATGATCTATGACAAGGGAATATGCAATCAAAGTCTGACCTGCACTAGAAAGTTGCATATCTATCTGCTGGAGCCAAGCTCAGGTCTTGGTTTCTTGATACATGGAAAGCATTGTCAATTGCACGATGATACGGTTCTACCCATAAATACAAACCCGACAAGAACACTATTACCTCTGTGAACCTGCAAAGATGAAGAGGTAATTCATTTTTTCCCCAACTGGACATGGCCCAAGACTCAAAAACCCATTTGACTGACATTTGCAACAAAGGAGGAAAAAAGATTTTCGAAAGTTTAATCGTACATCTGTTTTTTCTTATTTCATTTCTATGTTCCAATAAAGGTCCAAAGCAGATAAGAGGTAAGCTGAAAACCAACAACAGCATTTTCCTCAGTTTTTCCAACTACTGGATTTACAAGAAAACGATTTGAGTGATAGGAGTGATTAATAACCATTAGCTATTTTTATAAGCACTATTTCTTATAAATTTATTTGACTGTTCCAGGCGTGTAAATCTGTAAAATCCAGTCACTTCCTGAGGTCCCTTTATCTGCTCTTGACTTTTCGATGCACTTTCCTTTGCCCAGAGGTCATTAGATGTATCCAAGTGTCATTACAATTTTCCCAGGAGGTTAGACTGGGGTCAAGGCTGCTTCCATGGTCAAAGTTGAAGGATTTGTGCTCTGTCATCAATAACAATTGAGCTTATATATCTATTGCTCTCAAGTTCTAGAAACAAATTTCTTCCTAACATACTCCACAACGAGATATCAGGAGTATTGCTCCATGGATGTTGGTTTTAATGTGCCATTTAATCTCTGTTACCCTTTCAATGTTGTATACACTCAGTGAAGATAAATGTTCGGTTTACAAAACTCAGTCACGTGTGAGTTTTTGAGGTCATGTACACGACCTTCGCTGCCTCATTAGAAAGTTTTAGGTTTTTTTTCTCTGCAGCTCACAAAATACTCACACTAGTGTTCTCATAGATAAATCTGTAGCCTTGCCTATTTCATTTGCAGATTCCCTAATCCTGTCTTTAAAAGAAATCAGTTTTTTACCTCTATTAAATTAAGACTCTAAAATGCAGATGTATCAGAGTTCTTTAGTTTTAATGTTTAAAGTTTGCATGAAATAACAGGGGGAGCCACAGTTGGTTGTGAGTGAAACTACAATTACCTCTTCCAATGAGTTAATCTTTTTCGTTTTTTATCAATGAGGGTTTGTATGTTTGTCTCTCTGTCTGTTTTCAAATTAACAAAAAATGTTATGGATGGATTTTGCTGAAAATTTCAGAGAATATGTGTGTTGTTATTGGCAAAAAAAGATAACATTTTGCTTATATTTTTATTAACCTCCAATCACCATCTGGAATCCAGGAGTTTTTTTTAAACATTCTGAGAATGCAGGTATTAACTTTAAGGTGAAAGTCACAATATGTCAGGGGGACTGAGCTACTTCTGCTCTCTCAAATTGCTTTTCTAGTTAATGAAATTAAATGTAGACTTTAAACAATAAAGGTGCCAGAAAAACGTCTGGAGTTATGCTCTTAGATTTTGGACATATTCTTCAGTTGTTCTCTTTAAACAAAGCTCTTACTTATCAGTTCCCTTTTTGTCTCAATCCCTCTTTTTCTGTTTATTTCTTACATTTACTATCGTTCAGTTTATTTTGCTGTCCTAAATGTAAATCTAACACCCCCATCTCACCCCTCCTTTGTGTAACCTTGAAGGGTAAAGCTTCATTGACATCTGCTTCATAAGTATTCAAGACTCAGTGCCTTTGACATTAATCAGCCTACAGTACATTATCTTCTCATGCCTCTCCTACCCCCCCTACATCCCCTCTTTTTACCTCCCGCTCTTCCACTCATCCCTATCAGCCCTTTTTCACCTCTAATCTCCCCCTTTACCTTTGTTGCCCTTTTTTCTCGGCTCTGTGTATTCAGCTCCTCCCGTCATGTCTGTCACCCGTTTAATATTTTCTTCTCAGAAACAATAAGAACAAAAATGACATTGCTGAGTAAGTTAGTTCCCTTACTGAACTTCCTAGATATTTCCAGATAATTGGTAATATTGGTAATTACAAAACTCTACTAAAATAGACACGACTTCAAAAGTTTAATACAAGACCGGTTGTTGCCTTGGTATACACCAACCAAAGCTTTTCGAGTTGATTTTCATTAAACGTTCTGTTCTAGTTCAGTTAAATCATATTCTGCCCATGATACCAGCTGGCTATTGAGATGGATATTCACCAGTCTCTACAATGAAGGAAGATAACTTATTTGTTAAAGAGACATAAAATTTAGTTTAGGACTTTTAGTGTTATGATGCTAATGTACCTCCTACTTAAAAGTCCCCATGGCAACTTATTTAAAAAAAAAAATCTGAGGGCAGGTTAAGTTTTCCAATTAGATAATGGAACCTTCAAAGCAATAAGGGGTTTATGACTTATATAACATAGTAATTTTGTCCATGAAGTATATCTTTATTGAGATATATGAGATACTCAATTTGTAAACAGGTAAAAGGATTTTACATTTATCATAATGTAGATATTATGGTAATTGTAGAACAATAAAATTAACCTCCTTAGAAAAAAAAAAGATTTTAATTAATGATGAAAGATAGTAACATAACAAATTTCAAGACACCTGTTTGAAAAGTGAACCCAATCCGAGTCAAGGAAAAAGACTGTATTCCAAAGCACATGTGTTGCTTTAATAGATACTGACCTAAAAACATTAAAGGTAACAATACAATCACAATTAATAATAAACAATACCCGTCATGAGTCTGGCTAGACTGATCATTATTATTTACATTCTACTATACTCCTCACTACCAAGCTGAGAGCAAATTCTTTCCACCTGTGCTAACCGCACCCACTCCCAATCAGCGCTACTCAGCTCACTTTGTTTCGTGGCTTTATAAGCCTCTACAGGTGATTCAGTCAGTGCCAGATTTTTGAAAACAATGGTGTGAGTCAAGTGTTACTTTCTTGCCCTGCCTGATCATGTCTTGTTTCGGTTTCCTGATTTCTCTGTCTAGACTAATCCTTACTGGATTCTATTGTATGCTTTCTGATATATAGGACCCTGTCTATAATTACTGACGACCTCCCTCAAGCCTCAGCCCTTCTGATTTGTTTGCCTGAATATGTCTCCATGTTTCTCACCTTGCATCCATTCTTGGACAACCAATCCAAGCCTCACCCTCTGATCTGTTTGGCCGTGGTTGTGACTATATCGTCAAACCTGGTTTATAAGTCTAGCCATTGAGACCTGCCTTGGCCCAATGTTCCTATAGTCACTTCCCAAGATCTGTCAGTTGCTGTTGCTGTTAAAAGAGCCAGTCTGTCTCACCTCCTCTTCACTTGTGGTAACATCATCATCCTGTCGTCGGCTCGTGCTAAAAGACCAGCCAAAGGATTCACGCCTCCTTTAGAATCCTGAGAAGATTTGCAGCTTTTTCCCTGAGATTTTTTTTAAATCATTAAACTTAACGTGTCTCCCCTTCCCCTATGGTTCCTATTCCTATCACTGATGACAAGCTGTTATCCATACAATTTATTTATTATTAAATCTTTTAAACATTCATATTTCTCTCCTGTTAAAGTCTCAGGTCTTCAATCTGTCTCGTCTTTACAATACAAAAAAGAAGTCTTATATCTCCTTAGAGACTAACAAAATAATGAGGTTTAAGCTCAGTTATTAAAGAATATTGTTTTTTTTACTTTAAATATGATGACAAATTGCCCAATAATAACTGCAGTGTTTCCTGTTGCAGCTTGTGTTAGAGGTTTAGCAGAGATCAACCACTGTTTTTATTGAATATAATGGCCATGACCCACAAAACGCTAATAGCCTAAAATTTGAGATTGTAATTAGGGCATCCAACCACTGAGACATGCAAAACTTGTTTGATTTCTTTTTTTTTGTATTCCAAAAGCCTTTTTTTGTAACTGAGAGACTGTGAGGATGAATTAAGAAAACATCAAATAAATTTTTTTCTTCAATGTTGTCCCTTTTGAGGTCTGAAATGTACTTTTGAGGTTTACTAAAATAACCTGTCCTGTCAACAAGTCTTTTGCAGAGACATCATCACTAAAAAAGGGAGTAGCTTATAAGAGAAGATGAGGACAAGATGAAGTGTAGAGCTGTCAGACACGAGGCAGATTATCTCGGTGGTGTGATCTATACCTCGGCAGCTAGCTAACAAGGGATTATAAAGCTTCTTGTAATCCTAGATGGGCGGCCTGGCTCAGGACTCTCACTGTTACTGCATTAGCATTAAGCATTAAAAGCACCATAGTATTAGTGTTTGTAGCTAATAGTGTCCCAGAATACATTAACAACTAATATGCTGCAAGATTAGCATTAAATCATTATAATACTTTAGCATGCATTATAAGTCTATGTAAAGACTTAGTGTGTGTTGATGTCAATGCACAATAAGTGCCAGTGTGTGCAGTAGCATTTGCTGAGAAAAGAAAGATGCAAATATATGAAGCAATAATGGAAGGTGACTGAAGGCATAGATGAGCACAGCACTGGTGCTGGACTAGGAAAGGGGTTCAATAGAGTGTGTGTGGAGGCATGAATTAGCTGGCAGAGTCAATGATATAGGAATCATACACACTGACAATTGCATAGGCATAAACACAAGGTCATCAAACAAAGGGTGGGGTGATATCTTCTATGTGCCACAATGATAAAACCTGACTGAATGTGTTGCTAAGTACATTACAGTAAATCAGATAACTAAATCATTTTTAAGGAACATGTATAAAGACAATCTTAAGCATTCATTTGGGTACAGGAGGTTGAAAATGAAATATATCAGAGCTATAGATAGCTAGAAGTTAAGATGAAACCCTGGACTTAGGCTACAAATAAAATTCACACTTTGCAATTCCTACTCTCTCTGCTTTGCTACAGCCCTTCCTCACAGCTTCTCCTCTTCAAGAGGGTCTACTTTGAAAGCCCAGGCTTGAAAACAGGGTCACTGTTGAAAGATAATTTATGAGTAGAAACAAAGCAGCAATGATATGTCTGGCATCTGTAAGTTCAGGAAAGCTTAGCCTAAGCTGTTTTGGATGGGTCTATGTTCACATGGCCTAACCAGGAAGCCTGTACTACAGCTAGAAACCACTGATTATTGCCAAAATCTTGGTGTCATGATGGACCTGAATCTTCAAAGGCACATAAAGGCAGTTACGAAGTCAGCCTTTTACCACCTGAAGAACATTTCCAGAATTAAATGAAGGATCTAGAAAAAACTTATTCATGCATTTATCTATTGTAGAATTTATTACTGTAACAGGGTTTTCATAGGTTTGCCTAAAAAGTCCATTAGACAGTTGCAGCTGATCCAAAACGTTCTCACTAGAACTAAAAAGTAGAGCACATCAGCCCAGTTCTAAAGTCCTTACACTGGCTCCCTGTAGCTCAGAGAATATACTTTAAAATCCTCCTGTTAGTCTATAAATTACTAAATGGATCGGTACCTCAATACATAACAAATTTGTTGTCAGTGTATCGACTTCCCAGACCACTCAGGTCTTCTAGTTCCAGCCAGCTATGTACACCCAGAATAAAACATGGGAGAACCAGCATTTAGTTCCTATGCTCCACTTACCTGTTATAAACTCCCAGAAGACTGTAAAAGAACAGAATGCCTGAATTCTTTTAAGTCAAAGTTAAAAACTCATTTGTTTAGAGTTGCCTTTGACTGTTGAAGGTAAATTGTTAACTTAGGTATTTTTAGTTTGAGATTGTGGTCTAACTGTTTTATTCATGTTTTTAATTTTTATTTGCTTTATTTTTTTCTATTCTACTGTCTATTTCATGTAAAGCACTTTAAAATGTCCATGTACTGAATTGTGCTATACAAATAAACTTGTCTTGCCTTGCCTTTGTCCTTTGATCCAAGTCTAGGACTTCTGAATTACTCCTGTAGAGTCAGAGATAATGTTAGAGTCTGCTTTAGCGGTAACCTGGTTCTGAACGTGCTTTCAAGACTACCTAACTTGGGCAGGGGTTTAGGAATAAGGTCCATTTAGAGATGCTGGCTTTGTTCTACCTGATGTCGCTCCCCTCTCTCACCAGGTCCTTATTAAAGATATAAAACTAACATCTTGGACTCTAATTAATAAGTAGAGTCTGATTTTATGACTCACTTTTATGTTTTTCTTATATTTCTTTGTTATCTTTATCTGTCACTCTCGTCCGTCTTTTCTTAAAACAATGATCTATTTGTGTATAAAAAATCTACATTTCGTTCATTCTGGATGGAGCAGGGTGCACTTAGTCCGCACTGAATTATAAAGAATTTGTGCTTGATCATGCACAGAGTCTATATGCAGAGTTCAATGTTTCAAGTATAAACCAGGCTTTAATTAAGCTCTATATACTGACACTGCTTGCATTAAAAACACCTCTAGTATACAAGAGAGCACTGTATGTGTTTCAAAAACCATGTTCTAATGCTGTGATTCATACATAAGACAAACACAGTAGAGGAAAAAGTAAAGTTAAAACCAATGTCACTGGTCCATTGTTATGTCCCTAGAGAGGTCATAACACTGTCTTATTTATTCACACTTTTTATAAGTTCAATGTTTCCATCTTTAAATGGACATAATGGTAGCTGTTAGACTCCTGAGAAGGCAAAACCACAGATAGAGAAGCAAGTTTAATCAGTTTATTTAGCAATGTGCAATGATAGGAGAAGGATCTACAACTGCTTCAGAAACCAGGACAAAGAAGAGCACTGAAAGGAAGGTAATCTTTAAAGTAGGTGAGTATGGATCATGGACGGTTATACTTAATTCAATCTGGAGCCCACTGTTTCAAGGTATTTATGGAGCCTGGATTGAAGGTTTGAGTTGGTTTGCAGAAGGCATAGTGTCAGGTTCCTTCCATGGCACTTGTAGCTGAGGATGGACAGGCAGTGAGGGCAGTTTGCATCTTTAAACGTGCAAATATGTTTGTATGCACAAAACGGATTGTCAAAGAAGGTACAAAATAATTTGCGTTTGCAGTTCATCAGTCAGTTTGTGTGGAAACCATTTTTTTGTGGATGCCTTCATCAATATAAACGCCATGTTCCCATGACCAAACCGAGCAAATTCATGGGTGGAGGAAATGTAGCTGATACTAACTTTCAGACATTGGGGACCGACATCCAAGCTGATATTAACTGTGGTGATTGGAGTAGGAGGTCTGCTGTTGGACTCCTATCTCCAATTGAATCCCTCCCCACCTATCTCTGAGAGGAAAAAAGCAATAAATTCAAAGAAACTATGTCTCTTTGAGAATCTATCATCGAAGGCCACGAGCCAAGGACCAGAATCTGCAGACTATTCAAAGGCTAAGTGGACCTGGTAGCTG
This sequence comes from Jordanella pulchra, assembly GCA_034780135.1. Classification (NCBI taxonomy): domain Eukaryota; kingdom Metazoa; phylum Chordata; class Actinopteri; order Cyprinodontiformes; family Cyprinodontidae; genus Jordanella; species Jordanella pulchra. The sequence continues at coordinate 8,919 of JAUZNJ010036163.1, forward strand.
ACTTCCAAACCAAACTGCTGCAAAAGCAGACCATTCTGCACCGTTTATCTCTGAGTTACAGGGAACTTTTTGGTACCTAAAACCAGAAGACAGGAGCATCTGACATGCATCTGACATGGGTTTGACATGCTAGGCTGTTGAAAACTGGAGAAAATACAACTTTTTTTCAATGACAATCAGCAGTGGTTACAGGTCTGGCAAAGTTAGGGAAAGAATTTCCAGCTAGATAATTAGAATTTTTGATGATTTCTGATAATTTCCTGTGTTTACTATTGTCCAAGAAAAGCTAACAAGATGCACCACATGACACACCACACATGTTTTGAAATAACATTTATAAAGATAAACAAGCTTTATTTTTCTAAGGGGTTACACAATATAATATAACATTAACGTTTATGTGTTTCCTCATATGCCAATCACATTTAATTACCAAAATATGACCAACTAGTCTTGTAAGATAAATCCCCTGTATTTCTGCATTGACACAAATGCATTATTGCATAACACAAATGTAAGCATATACCATTTACAAAGTGATTTTCCAAACTCAAAACTTCCCTCTTTTTTCCCTCTTGTTTCTCTCTTTTTTATTGTCATTAACTCCAACTACATGGCTTTGAATCTTATCGTTTTTTTTTAATGGCCACTCTTAAACTGCCTGTCCAACACAGAAGAGCAGAACCAAACCAAACTATTAATATTTGTGCAACAGTCTTTATATATCCACACTTGGTGCATGTGCAAAAAAAAATTTTGTTTGCAATTTTCTTCTTCTTTTTTTTGGAATCTCTGAAGATAAGGTCTTCACATCTGTTTAAGGCTGAGCTTCTTTGTGTTCTGCTTTAGTGATAGTTCTTCCTATGGGCCTTAACAGAAGGAATGTTGAAAACAGGGAAGGTAGTGAGGAGGAGAGAGGACTAGTAACTGAGGGAACATTCAAATGGAGAAAGACCAGAGGCTGAGCAAACAAAGGACTTATGAGTGTTCTCAGTCCAGTGTAGACGCACAGACCAAGAATTAGGACAACACAACATAGAGCATTCTCTAGTTCTTGGTTAGAACATTCACAATGGCCATTGGTTTGTGGATGGTATCCAGATGACAGGCGAGACTTAGCCCCCAGGATAGAATAAAACTCCCTCAAGATTGGAGAGAGAACCCAGGAGATAGCTGTGTTTGGCTATCTCCTTGACTGAAACAGCAAAGCAAGAAAGTTTAGTAAGAGCAATCAGATGAGATAGTTTGAAGACCCTGTTGATAATAGTCAGTATAATGTTTTTATCTTTGGGAGATGGGGAGACTGGTGACCAATTTAAAAGAAATGTGAGATCAGAGGCGACTAAGGACAGAGAGGGGTTGTAAGAGGTCTGATTAATGTAAGTGCAATGTCTTATTTCTAGCACAGATGGAACAAGTGGAGATGTATTCAATAAGTATTCTTTTTAAGGGCCACCAGAAAGATAGACAAATTTATGCCATGGTTCTGCTGACCAATGAGTGGCAGAAAAAGTGGTGATGAACTGGATGGTTTTGAATTGGACAGCAATACAAGAAGTTAATGGGGCCCACTCTAGGGTCTGTTTCAGACAGGAAGGCTTCTTGGAGGGCTGTTTTTAAGTCCCAAGTGACCCTACGGTAGAGGTGCCTGATAAAATGAGGACTGTAGCTTTAGGATGGTCATCAGAACAATATTGTTGTAAAAGTGATCAGCTTTTGTGTTGTTTGAACCAGAATGGTAGCTGATGGTGTGGTTGAAAGGAACAGAGATGGACATTTCCAGAAACTAACAGTAAAATTGGGATCGTGGGGTGTGTTATAGAAGCCATGAGGCTTGCCTCCAAAGCGCTAACCAAAATGGATGAAGGACACAGTTGACCTGGGATTTCCCATTGGCTAATGCGATATGGGTACATGAGGTTCTGATCTGAACCTAAATCCACCAGAGCCTGAAAGTTGCGTTTACGCTTTTGGACATGAAGAACAGTTAATCTTTCGGTCATGCTGCCAGTACTCCCAGATTAACTGGCCAGTCTGTTTTTTTTTTTGGGCAAACCAGAAAAGAGGAAATAACATACTGAGGTGAACCACAATAAAGACAGTAGCCTAAGACCAACTGGCACCGTTTCTGCCCTGTACTTTGTCTATTACGCCCTAGTAGATGGGAAGAAATTTGAAAAAAAAATCTAGGTTAGGCTTAGGGATGCTGTTATTGATTTTAATAGTTAAGTCTATTAGTTCACCTAAGGACTCAGGGTCCTCTTACCATGCCAACACCTCCTTGAGTCTTTCATTTAGAGCATAATGAAAAGCTCCTTTATGGGCTGGGTAATTTCAACCAAAAACTGCAGCAAAGGTGTGTAAATCTACCCCTAGTTCAGCCACCGATGTGCTGTTGCATTTTAGACTCCAGATTCTTTTCGCTAAATCTTCTTCACTTAAGGTCGGACAAAATGTCAGTTCAAAACGATAAAAAAAAAAACTTCTCAAAGGAGAAACAAGAAAGGATTCTTTAATTCGTCAATAAGCCAACAATATATGAGATCTTATGGGCATCATCAGGGATGGATCGGGATGATTGGTGAAAATCCAGGTTGCTCTTACCCAGTTCACCAGTGCAATATTCGAGGGCGAAGTTACATGACAGAATAATAACTCCAGAAGTGGCAGCAACAGCATGAGCAGAGACTGATTGAATGAGAAAAGAGGTTAGTCGATTAAAGCAGGTTAGTGAGATCCTGGATCTGATTGTAAAATGGACTTAAGCACTGCAACATGTAATTTTGTTGCTGGAGCATGATTTGTTAATTGGTAACTGAATATAGGGACCATTGTGTCATGATCTGTAGTTCTGTGTTCCTTTTTTGAGCTTTCTGTTGTAATAATCCGAATCCAAGGGTCTTCAATCCAGTATGGGTCCAGGGACAGCGGAGATGTGCGGTGGGAAACGGACAGGTCGGCTCAGATAGTTGATGGTGTCCGGAAGCGGTGCTGCTGTCAGTAGGAGGGCTTAGAGGTTCCAAGAAGACAACGAGGAAGTACCAG
>JAUZNJ010036164.1:0-10135 GCA_034780135.1 Jordanella pulchra
AGATAGATAGATAGATAGATAGATAGATAGATAGATAGATAGATAGATAGATAGATAGATAGATAGATAGATATACAATGGAAAACAAGAGAGTTTGTTCACTCAGGTAACTTAGAATCTTGCTCCATTTTTTGTGACTATTTCTTCAAACCCAAAACATCATGCAGATTGAGAGCAGGGGCAGACATGACAGTAATGAAAGAGAAAGAAGAGGGAGTTGAGACCAACAGAAAAATACTCATTCAAAGCTGAACGCACTCAGAAGTATGCATCAGTTTAGCTAATAAAAACACCTACTGCAATCAATGAAGGAAGCAAAGTACATCTTTACGTCATCGTTTCTTCAGTTGCGGTAAACGTGTGTGGGATTGTGTCTGAGTGTGTATTTTTGTATACACTCTGTGAGGGGACTGATAAAATATTCCTTCCCTTGGTTGGCCCCGGGGCATTTCAACTGCCCCTGGCTCCTTCCAGTCAGTGGCCTGCTCCTAATTGCCACATACACACACATGCACACACAGGCCCTGTGTGGTTGGAAACACACATTCAATGGGAAAGGCAGAAGGATACACGCACATACAGGCGAATGCACATCTACGCATGCATACATTCTTCACAGACAAACATGCACCCCCCGCCTCCTTGCATTGATTCCTCCCCCCATCCCCCTCTCGGTCCCTCCTCTAACTAGTTGCGAAGATGTTGTCATGGCCGATCATGTGGGCCAGGCCCAGAGCTGCGCCTGTGGCTTTTTCTTGTGGGGAGACTGCAGCTTGCTAGGTTAGCTTCCCCACGCTGTGTGCATGCAGCCCAGGGTTACAGCCTGCTGAGGCTCTTAATAAGGCTGACAGACTGCATGGAGAGTATCTGACTGTTTTATTGAATGAGTTGCTCATTGGCGGCCTGGCTAGCTTTCTGACTAACTGAACGACAGTTTGCTTGAAAAAATGCTTAACACAGTGCCCTGACTAAGCCTCTTATGCCTGTTTTACTAACAATTATGTGCATTTTATTCATAAAGTAAGTTATTTTTAAAGTTGAATAACTTTATTCAAGCATGATCTTGGTTGGTTAAAATGTGCGGTGAATCTGTCATCAGTTCGTAAAATTGTGATCTAGGTTTGATTAGTTTATAAACTGTACGTTTATAGACTGGTTGACACCGAAAACACAAAATTAATTAAATACCCCAATTTTGGAACTGGCAAGGATCCTATACAGTCATGACTCATTAGAAACGTGACAAAAGTCAACTCTTAGGTTTGCTAACAGTTAACCAGTCACAGTGCCCACAAAACACTCGTTTGTTTACAGTTTTTTTTTCCAAAAAGATTACACAAAATGCTGCCACGATTTGTATTAAAACATGATAAAGTCGTCTTCAGTGATTTTCTTACCAGTTCTTGTTGACTCAGGCAAATAAACAGTGAATTGCTAGCTTCTCAAAAATGATTCTATGGTTTCCAGCAGTCACCTTCATATCTGGGGCTTATAAAAATAGCTTAGACCAACGTCACCAGAGGAAGTCATGCTGACACTAACTGGATGGTGCTTCACAAGCCCAGTTTCCCTTTCAGGAAAAAAAACATTGTAGCTTTTTTTTTTATCTCAAGAGTGTCTCATAAATTCTTACCAATGATGTCACAGATTATTTCAGATTAGATGAATAATCTGATCTACTGAACATGCAGGTATCTTTAGGCTTGAATTGAGCACATATGTAAATGTAGCGGACACTAGCAAGCTACCATTTATTAGAAGATCAAAAAGTTTTTATGTATCTAAGTGAAAATCTGATATTCTTTCCACATATGCTGATATTTCTTTACATTAACTTTCTTTTATCTGCGTGATGCATTCAAGATGAGCTACAGCCATCAAAAATAAAAAAAGTAAATTAATTAACTCTGCCTTTTGGGCACATGTTGAATCGAAGCCATTTTTTTAAAGGGTTTGAAGCAACAATCACCTGGAGCACCTTAATAGATTCCCTTGTTGTTAATGTCCATAATCCTGGCTCTCATTTTGTGCTAGCAGTTTTTATCAGTTTTATTTAGTTTTTTTTGTCTAAAAAGTTGTTTTATACGTGTGTGTGTGTGTGTTAGATGTCAGAGTAAGAGGAATAATGTTCAAGTAACAACAACGGACTGCTCTACATTGGATTCTTTTCCTCTGATTAACTCGCTTGCACAGCTTCCTACTCATTATTTTCTCCCCCTTCATTGCCTCCATGAGTGGCTTAAATTTGCACGTTCACTCCTGTTTCTCCCTCTCTGTCTCTATCCTCTCCTGCACTGTTTCACCCTTTATCTCCCCTTTGTTTCTGCTCTGTTGTGTAGCCTCTGTCTGCTTGACAGGCTGTGGTAACACCGTTGACATTTCCACAGCATGGCTGCTAAAACACAGCTTCAGCACCTTTCCTGCCTGAGCCTTTCCTCTTCTCTTTCCACTTCCCTTGTGTTGTAAAGAAAAGCAGAAATTAGCCCCAGACCTTGTGGAGGTGATTGGTATCAAATTGCAGTGAAAATGGAAATGCCAATAAAACCGACGGCCTTCTGCCTCTTTTTCCTCTTAGGTAAAGTAAATGTACACTCCTAAGTCTGACCTATGGATGGTTGCCCTTCTAGGTAAAGTAAGTGTCCATAGGTCAGTCTTAGAAGTGTAAAGAAGGATGGGAATATGTTAGTGGTTCCCTGTCTTTCTGGAATTCTGGGCAATAAAGTTGTGAAAAAGGAAACTGTTTATAATGATAGTTTTTTTGAAAATATTTTTGTTTCTCTTTTTTATTTCCTAAATCTCCCCCCCTTTCTTCTTATCATGGCTCACCTTCTTTCCTGAGCTCGTGGCTCATTCACTCCTTCTCCAAGCTGGTTCCCCGACCGTTAGCCTCTGTTTTCCTAACTCGCACAGGACGAGCCCCTAGGTTTGTTATTGTAGGCTTTGCTGAACATGAGCTGGTCTTTACAACGGATTGAAAGCATTTGCTTCCAATGAAAATCTGGTCTTATATTACAGGGCCCCGACTCAGCTCACCCATCTTTTTCCAGCAGGCAGCTGGAAAGGGAGGCAAAGGGGAGGGTGTATTTCTTTTACCCTGAAACAGTAGGAAGAAAAAGCTGAACTTACTCACTGGGCTCAGACGGTGCTTGTCCTAGGCTAATGATGTAACTGAAGCTTGCAATGTGAGTGTGTTTCCAGGACACACAGAGGCTCACAAGCTGTATAATGCACTCAATGTGTGCTTGCGGAGCACAAGGCTGAAAAGTCTTGTTAATCAATTAATGGATCAGTTGCTGAACAACTGTAATTGATTGTTAAATGAAAAAACAAAACAAAACAACATTTTTTTTTAGATATGGGTCAGTATGAGGTTCTTAGGGTATGTTAACCTTAAGTAAAAAAAAAAAAACATTAACATACAGAATAGTGTTTAACACAAAAAAGTTAAGTAAAACATGATGTAATTACACTCTAGGTAACAACCCACTGAGCAATAGATTAGATTTTAACATTGAAGCACAGAGACCTTATTTAAACATGAGTGTAACCTGAAGGTTATTTATAAAACTGATTTAGATCTTTATTGTCTTGGTCTAGTCTCTGAATTTAGCAAAACTGTCTGGTATTAAACGATTTAAACTTTTGTTTTTCTTATAAAATCATCTTGACAAAAAAAAGGTATCGGTGGAAATAAAACAGGAGTAATAACGTAAAGAATTAATGATATTTTCATTTAATTATGTAGAAATAAGTTTTGTTATTTTCTGAACTCTGCTACTGATATAAAATGTAATTAAGAACTGTACTTTTTTCTAATAGAAATAAATTAAGACAACAGTCTTAATGCTTATGATATATCTACCAAGTTGTTCTGTACATATGGATGTAAACAACACACCTGCAGGCTGTTCACTACAAACTCATATCACAAGAGATACAATCTAGTTTGTTTTCATAAAATAAGTTTTTTTTTTTTGGCATGAATCGTGATTTCTCGGCAGAACAACTATGCTGTTATACTGTCAGAGACTCTGTAACCAACTTGCTCGTAACTTAGGGGCCACACTGTTTATCTCTGAGGCAGATGAGGAATTGAGGGGAATTTGTGTCTGAAAAATATACCCAAGTCATTAATTTTCTAGCAATAAAACTGTGTGAGTTTATGGCTAAAAGATGCTTTTATCTGCTTGTCAGAAAAAATCTAGAAATAAAAAGCTGCTATTGGACCCCATTAAACACGCTTTAATGTTGACTTTTATGGAATATTTTAACATTGGTTTTAAAGGAGACTCTGAACAAAAACTGTAGGTGGAGACTGATAACAATCCCATGTCTGGTATGACCCCATGGCCTTTCAGTATCTAATTCTCCTTATATTGCACACACATGTAAAGACAGATTTTTCATTTAGTCTCATATAGTTAGGTGAATGTATGTGCTGTGCCATGTGATTAGCAGTGTGCAGCGTAAGTGGAACAGTGCTTCTGGAGAAGTATGTCTGCATCCTCTTAAAATTATTTGAAATCAAAGGAGCAGTAAGACCTTTTTTTTTATAATGAACTATAATCAGTCCTTTTTAAAAACCTTTAATATCCATGGTTTTCTCTAACCCTGACTCATTCCTTCTAGTTTCTACAGTATATTATTTCTGTGTATTTACACTTGAAAAAAGTGTACATGTTTTACTTTAAATCCAGTTTCAACATCTGGAAAAACCAAAATTTTCTAGGTATCCTGACATTACCTTATGAGATCTGACATTAAATCCTAAAATGTGAGGAATATATAAAGTATCAATCTGAACAGGTCCTTTAGCCATAGTATATTTATTCAGAATCATTAAATGGTGATTTGAGAGAAAACAAACAAACTGGCAAACTAAACGGTGATATTGTAATGTTTGAACGTGCTGGGCTGCTTTATTCATTACGTTTCATTAGTTCAAGCCAACCACAAGCTTGATCTTCATATGTGCATTATCAGCGCTCAGTAGGTGGTGTTTGCATCGGTGCTCTGACATCAATGCCAAAGCAGTTCTTGTTTTATCCTACCTCCACCCCCCACTCCCATGCCGTCCCCTCCACTTCCACATGAGGTTCATTAAAAAGCCTTTAATATGTGCGCATATGTATCTCCTTCTGCCAGCACAGTCGGAGTGAGAGGGAGAGCTGGCCATGTGTGTTGTTTCGTTTGGTTTGTTGAGAGGCTCTCTCTCCTAATGGCGTGTATAATTCAGGTGCCCTCCAGGCATGCTTTCAGGAATTCTTTTGCCTGAGGTAATGGGGAGCAAAGGCCTGGGTTTTAGGCCCTTGATTATTCCATTGATGTGGCAGGCTGGAAAAAAGTCATCTCCAACCGGATTAGCGCCAACATCGCTATTAATTATCAATGAACCTGGTCTCAGGGTTTAGCCAAGGTGCTGGGTGTCGCCCTCTGAAAGTTAGTGGAGCGGCCCTGCATCAGTGCAGCTCTCAACTCTTGCCACAGTGAATAAACCACGATGCTTTAGAAGTGCTTAGCGTGTAATCAATAAATAACAGAATCCAATTCTGTGCACTGCTTTGGCGGTTTTTATATTTTCTTTACCCCTCCCTCTCACTTCCTCACACTTCAAGGCAGGGGAGGCGTTGCGGGACAAAAGTCTGGTTATTTGGCGCGGGAATATCCAGGCGTGAGGGTGCCACTTGTTTACTTCGCCTCATGTTTCTTTAATGATTATCATCTTCATTCAGGATGCCTGCCGTTTTTGAATAATGATAATAACAATTAGGCTTTTCATCGCCACAGATGGGAAGAGCCACTTTCTCTCTTTTGGAGCTGTATGGAATCCGTACAGTAATTGGGTGGCTCTGAATATGTGTGTGTCGGCGTGTGCGTTCAGGAGTTAATGTTGTGGAGCCTGAATGCAGAGAAAAAGGCCCGTGGAGCACTTTCTTTTCACGTTTGCTTTAAACGCTGAAATACTCAGAGCTGTCTCATTGTACCCCCCTTAGGTGAGGTTAACTGGCCTTAATAGAGTCTTATCGAAGCCCTACAGGTTGCTGTAAGCAGCCATGATGCTATTGTTATGAAAAGCAGCTAGCTTTGTTAGCAGTGTTTGTGCCTCTGACTGTCTTTTTTTCCATCTCTTTCCCTTTTATTTTCTACCTCCCCCCCATCCCCGTCCGTGCAACCTTGCCTTTTGTAGTGCCGTGTTACTCTTTCCACCTCAGGTAAAATAGCAGAATGCGCTGGGGCGACGCTTCAATAACAATTTTCCCCTCAGGATAATAAAGACTAAATCTCTCTGTCATTTTCAATTCTGCGCGGGCTTGGATGGGAGAGTGGGGAAATGCGACCTTACAAGTCCTTTGTGCTCCCCTTCTTCCCTCTCTTTCTCGCAGAAGGATGCAAGTGCTTACTGTGTTTTCAGTGACGGCAGGAGAAAAATGAAAGGCAGGGTTATTTATAAATGTATTAAAAATGAATGCATTTATGAGGTGCTGATTCCCCTCCATTCTCTGCTCGCTATTGTCAAGGCTCCATACCCATCCGTCTGTGCCGACAAAGCCCTCCAGAATTCCTTTTCGAAATCACATTTATTCCCTTTGAATGTTCGAGGCATCATTTGCAGGAAGTAAACAAACCCTGTGTCTGATCGGAGCTGTCTCTTCCTGTTTCTCGTCATGTGACAGGTGATGGCCTGGACAACAGTGTTGCTTCGCCGAGCACAGGGGATGATGATGACCCGGATAAAGAGAAGAAACACAACAAGAAAAGGGGGATTTTTCCAAAGGTGGCCACCAACATCATGAGAGCGTGGCTCTTCCAACACCTAACAGTGAGTTAACCCAAACAATAAAAGTATTTTACCTCGTGTGATCCTAAGTTCACTGCCAAGAGCTGTCTTTCCCTCACTCTAGTCTTCTAGTATTTGTTACACTTTTGCACACCTGAAACACACTTAGAGAAACACCCACACTGTCCAACTCATTTTGATGGACTTCTCCAATGCGTAGCTCAGTTTGTGCAGTGAGCACTTCAAAGACGGAGTCACGTGTAATCTTTGAGAGATCTCTGATCATCTGCTGAAACTGAATGAGGCTTTAGCTGAGGATAGACACCCCAGGCTGTGCAGATAGATTGAGGTACCTTGTTATATTACCTTACAAATGCAAGAGATGCTGCAAAGACCAGTGGCTTGGCTTTGCTTCCCCCTCACTTACAGATCCGGTAATCATTTTAGACTGGCAAGAATAGTTTCATGGAAATAAATCTATTGCTGGGCCGTATAATTTGATTTTTCTTCACAGAGATATATACATAAAAACAACTTCTTTAGTGCTATCTTTTATGACATTTACGCTACTTGCAGCTTCTTTTCTGAGATCTCTAGATCTCTAGAAATGCACCGATTTCTGATCACAGCTTTTGTAACAGCTAGCATTAATAAAACAGCACTGTGTGCATACCCTAAAGCAGATTCTTATACCAGTTCAAGGATTAGAAAAGGCTGCAAAAGTGTCCAAATCCAGTGTTTTGCATGAGCCTGCTAAGCCTTCCTGTTATCAGATTAATAGCTAACTCTCTCTTCCTCCCTAAAAGAATCAATTTGAAGATGTGTCTCGTAATATTGCATAAAAAAGAGTATATCTATTCTACATTGTTTTGGTCCTGTTGTGAACATCGTCATTTTTATTGTATTCTTGGTTGTGCTATGATTGATTCTTGCCAGACAGGAACAACATTACAATACAGTCTAAAAGTAAGACTAAGACATTGTAAATGCATAATTGAGGCTAGACAAGAATTATTTCAAGAAGAGGTGTTATGCAAACATAAAAAAGTACCTTATATTATGGCTTAAACAGTCACTCATTTTAGGTAGGGTTGCTTATGAGTGATTTACTTCCCTTGGATTTTTTTTCTTCTAACACTTTTTGAAAATAGGCAGATTTTTCTTGGCAGAAACTGAAAGTGTTTCAAATGAGAACTGCTGTAAATTGTGTTGCTTCTGTAGCAGTAACTATTTTTGCATAGATGTAAGAAATAGGAATAAACTACTGATTGGACTAAATATGTGTCACTTAAAATATATCAGATGGTAATATTTTGATCAGATTCAGCAGGATTGGAGTAACATTGTTATCTAACTATCAGTTGGTTTATTAACAATCCGATCAAGATTCATGTAAACACTTGTCAGGATCTAGTTGAGTGATGCATGTTGACTGAAGTGCACATGTGCACCCCGCGTCAACATATTGTATTTCCACTTTCAGAGGCTAAATGCTCTGGCTAGCTATTGTCAGAATATTCCAAACGACATGATTATTTGACATATTTTTAGTTCAGTCCGCCATTTTATTCCTATTACTCATGTCCACATAAATATTTTTTTGCTTTTTAATATGTATACATTTTTTTCTGAATGTGGAATTTTGTGTATTTACACATAGCTAATGATATTAATGCCGCACTGTACCGGTTTAGGCCATGTTTCGCTTTCAGTTCTTTCTCTGATTGCCTTTCCATTTTTTTATACTGTAACCTATCAAGAGATTAGAAAGAAAAAACTTAACTGAAATCAAATTCACCCTTTTAAAAACTGTTAAAAACAATAAATCCATCCCCAATGCCTCTTCCAAAAGGATTGCAGGGAAATGTAATCTAGTTTTAACCAAAACATTCAATTTACATTAAATTAATTTGTGCGGGAGTTCAAAGTTTAGTTTAAATCAAATAGAGTAGTTGGAAAATGTTTGATTTTTTTCCCCATTTACTGGCCTATTAACATTTCCTCTAAGAGCGCTTCCAAGTAAAGATGTTTTAAAAGTACTTTCCGAACCCTGCGTCACTTGCGTTCTGCTTATGTCAGGAGTTTGTGGAGAACATGATACACTTTGGCTGAGTGGCTCTTGGTTTGGATTGCCCAAGCCAAAAGGGAAGATGCTGTGGATTGTGGATATTGCATGGGCTAAACTTTTTATTTATTTATTTGTGGCCAGACTTTGATGTCGGTGGGATGCATTGTGCAGCGTATGCCTTGGCTCCATGGACTTATTTTTTATTTTATTTTTCTTACTTTCTTTTTTCCATGGACTTAATAGCAGAGAGCAAGATTTTTTTTCTTTCTCACATGTGTACACTGGCATGTGGTTTGCAGTCAAACTTGGATTTTTGGGTGAAAACTTCTTACACTTTTCATCCCTCTGCTCTGCCTTTTCACTCGTTTTCTCCATGACCTCTAATCACGCACCTTAAACCCTTTAGGGTCAAACAGGAAAGGTTTTTTTCAGCACACACACATCCTCTTTTCAAACATAGCCCAGCATATACACAAGTGTAACACTCCTTCTGTGTCATATTACACCCCCAAATCAGGCTTATGAGGGGTTTCTGGATCCTTAGATTTCAAACAGTTGGTAGGATATGAGCTTGAGGAGGTGAAGAGGGGGTTAAGGAAGGATCCATGTAACTCTCCTTCTCACGGGCGAAAAAGTGAGAGAGGAACCAAGCCACGCACATATGCTGGCAAACAATAGATATATTGGATAGCTGCTTTATGGCACGAAAAATGAAGCATTTTACTTGGTTTGTTTTTGTTCAAATTCTCTTTTTGTGAGGTGTGAAACAATTGATTTGAAATTAGACAGGCACCATCTCTAAACAATCCATCTTTTGTGGTAGCAGAATCATTTCCCTGAAAAAATAAATCTAACTTTTCATTGAGAGGATTTATTTATGATTTATACTTTTTGTAGTGAATTTTAAATGGAAAGCTTTTATTGCCTTTATTTTATAGCTTTTATTTTGCTTTTATTTTATTAATTTTATAGATAGCTATAACTCAGTTTTCATTAAATATGGTTCATTTAGTCTCTGGGCTGCAGGCTGGAGGAATAATGGCAGATCTCTAACACTCAGTGAAAGAGAAGTGAATGGAGCTACCAGGTCTTCTTAGCAACCATTTTAGTGGCGTTACCAGAAAAGAAAAGTTATGTCCTACTGTCATAAAGCTAAATAGGCGGAGTTTGGGAAACTCTTCTGAGAATTTAGTTAGAACTGTGGGCTTTAATAAGATTAATGAGACTACTGGATCTAAACTTGTATAAAACGCCCAATTCCAAATGTTAAGTAAGTGGAGGATAGAGGA
>JAUZNJ010036165.1:0-11963 GCA_034780135.1 Jordanella pulchra
CTGTAAAACCATTCCTGTTTTGATGGTCGTCTCGTTGTTGCCCCTCTAGTGCACCTGTTGTTAATTTCATTAACACCGAAGCAGATGAAACTGATTAACAACCCCCTCTACTACTTACCCGACCAAATCAATATCCCAAAAGTTTTATTAACTTGATGCTATACTCTAATTACAAAGTGTTCCTTTAATTTTTTTGAGTAGTGTATTATATCCTTCTTCATTTTTGTCTGTGTAGGAGCTGATGCGACAAGGAGAGGCCCTGAAGAGGACGGACAGGATGTTAGACAACATGGAGGAGGATCTTAAAACCAGTCAAAGGCATATCACCAGTATCAAGAGTGTGTGGGGAGGAATTGTCAACTACTTCAAGGGCAAACCAGAAACAAAGCCTGCACCCGAACAGCCAAAAGCCTACCAAGCTAACGAGAGGTATGTTTTAATTCCTCCTACTTTGTATCACTTCCTTGTTGTTACCTGCTATTTTGGGTACATTTATTGTTGATTCACTCTCTGTTAGATAATGATGAATTATTTTCAGTTAGGATTATGTTTGTGTTTCATTGATTGGCTAAACAATGCATCTCTAACTGTCTCAGACTACAGACTGCCATGTCCAGCAGCAAAGAACATGAAGATAAATACCAAGCGAGCCACCCCAATCTAAGGAAGTTGGACACAGGAGGTAAGAGCAGGCAAAGAGAAGTTTTAAGCTTGAAATAGTTCCACTAAAAACAGGTTAAAACCCATTTCTAAATGTTTTCTTTCAGGTTTCGGTGCTGCTGCTTCCATAGATGACGGCTCATCCAGACAGAATGGATACCCGCAGAACAGATACCTAAAGGAGGCTCACCAGACCCTTGACAACAATTTAGGTGAAAAAAATATATCATTTGTATATGCTGTTATTCATTAATTTGTAAAATTTATTGTAAAACTTGTTTAATTTATGTTTGGTTTTAAATGTATCATCATTAATTGTGTATGTTATTATAAACAGACACTGTTTATCTACTGTAGAAAAAGTTAAAGGTTCTAAAAGTTTGTTTAATGTTATTTAAAGATTCTTTTTAACTCTTGGTTATTGTGAGACTAATGTGTAACCTTCCCTGTGAATCTCTTAGATGAGATATCTGGTGGTTTGGCTAGACTGAAGAACCTCGGACTCGGGCTTCAGTCGGAGATTGAAGAACAAGATGACTCCATCGGTTCCCTGCTCAACAAAGTGGACAAAATGGATCTGAAGATTAATACTACCAACCAGCAAATGAAAAACCTTAAATAAGACTTGCAAATGGACAGCTCCAACTTTAGACATCAATGGGCAATGTGAATCTACATACAAAGTCTCACACGTGACCCATCCTTTTGGCCTTCTCTTTTAAAAAAAATTTCTTGTTTTGTCTTTATTTCATCTACCACAGGAAAATAGCTGTGATTTCTTGTTTCTTTTTCAGATGGATTGTGTTTTTCACATATGCTCTATTAACATTCTCTCTAAAGTTTCACTGCTGTTTTGTCTTAAATGTTCTATAAAATGTTTTTTCCTTCTTTTTTTTTCTTTCTGATCACCAAAAGTGTACATTTGGAAAGTTTCAAAATTGTATTTTTGGCAAATTATTTTCACTAATGGAAAGCATTTTAAAATGTAGCTTAAGTATTTTTCCCCTCCTTTTTTATTGGTACACTTTTTAGAGTATTGACAAAACACAGGCAGACAGGAAACTTAGCTGAAGTCACATTTGCCTTATCTGCAATAGGAATGTCCAGTCTTCGCATCCGTGTTATGATTATCTTTTCAACTTGTGCTTCAAAATGATTTGCTTTATTTTTTTTTATTTGATTTTCAGTGATTCAGTGCTGCAGAATTAGTCAGGTAATTGTTGTAAAACATGAATAGCATTAACAAGCTACAGCATGTGTAAAAACTCAGCTATGAAGGAATAAACCCACCATTTTAATCAGAATGTGAAAAATCTACACTTGTATTTCCAGCTCAAGAGATATATGTTTTTCATAAAAATTATGTTACAAGCCTGTTGATTTGTTATTTGAAAATAATCAAATGGTTATAGTAAATATATTTACATTTGCCATGTTTTTCATGCATTAGAATACATTCATTATAAATATTGTCAAACGTTCTTCACAGTTTAGGTTGAGTAGAAAGCCAACAGTGCCACAAGGTGGTGCTATATCTCAAGACAGCAGCTTGTTTGAGCAGCTGCTAAAAAAATATCCGTTAATCCTGTTATTAATAGATCCAAATGGACAGTATTTAGTATTATAATTACATCAGAAGACATTTGTTATGGTTTAATTACTAAAAAGGAAATGTCAAAGGTATCTGTGTTTGAATATTTTCCTGTGGCGTGTGCCACCTGTACTGTGTTTGTAGCTCATCTCCTTTATGTTAAGCTATCTATTCATTATCATTCCTCTGTGTAGGACCAGCTGCTACCAACAAGAATTCATCAGGATGACTTGCAAATTACAGCACATGCCTCCTAAATAGATTTCAGTCATACAGACAAAAAAAAGGCATTTTTGTCATCCCTTAAGCAACATTGTTTTCAACCACAAGTGTTGAATACAACTTAAATATAAAGAGGAGGTATCATGAGTTATTGAGCTACAGTATTATTAACTAAACAACAAGAAAATGGACCTTTTCTAGTACATAAACCTACTAATGAGACAGATGTTTATAGTTTTTAAAGCATGTTTCTTATTTCTCTATATCACACTTTTTTATTAGTGTATCATAAGTGTTTCACACATCTTAACCCTTTAAATCTAAGTGTATCATATTTGATACAAGAGTTTTTGAAACCTCTGCATCGTTAGTGTGATACTTTTGTTCTTGATAACCCTGAAATCAGACACATGCTGTGAACAGAAAATCTACAAAATATGCAGAAAATATGCAGTCAAAAATAATGGAGCTATAACATATACAAAATTAATGTGTTTTTTTCCAGAAAGGGCCGTGTGGCTGTTGGTTTTCTTTCCACCCAAGCAGGAGCACCAGACTCCATTCATCTCATCAAGTCATCAGGTTAAGACTAGACTGACTTGATAAGGTAAATGGAGTCTGGTGTTCTACTGCTTGGGTGGAAAGAAAACCAGCAGCCACATAGCCCTTTCTTGAACCAGTTTGAGACCCCTGGTGTAATGGTTTAGATGACGTTTTGCTTTTTTTTATTATTTTGAGCATTTTAAACAGTGCACAATAGATTCTGATTAATGTACCCTAAACCTGGGCGGGATTTTCTAATGCTGTGATCAAATTAGTTAAAATGTTAAATGCCAACCTGATTACAAGTGGTGTTCCTCAAGGCTTTGTTTTTAGGCCACTTTTGTTTAATTTCTTCATGTATTTCTGATTGTTTGCTTATTATGACATTTCTTTAAATACTTTTTCTGATTATACTAAATTGTACATTTCTGTGTGCAATCTATCCATCACTGCTTGTTGTATGTTCCTTATATCAGTAAGTTAATGTACAAAAAGGGAGAAATGATTGCATAATGACCTGTTCTAAGTGATATTAACAACTGCAGACCATGCAGTTGTTGAAATGTAGCTTTGGACTCTGATGTGAATTTTTAAAAAGATAATAAAGAAAAGGTTTTTTGCAATATTTCAAAGATTTTTACATTTTTATGATGTTTTTTTTCTAAACAGGGCAGAAAAAGTGGTACATGATTGTATATGCGGATGGGTCGTTGGACTGTTGTATGTCTTCAACATCCCTTAGTAGAAACCAAATAAAGCAGCTGTGGTACATTGAAAATTTTTTCCTATCTGAGTTTAGACCAACACCAGGAAAATAGGCCACTTCGTAAATCACTATCTTGACTCCTTTTTTGAAAATGGACGGAAGTATAAGGCAGGGAGCTTTCACCAGACTGAGTACATATTCTTGTTCTTCAGTAACTTGTTTACTGATTTGTCTAACACCATAAATGTTTAACTGTTGAGGCAAGCTTCCTTAGATTTAACTAAACACACTGAAGAGGGAAACTTCAGGTCAAGGTGGCACAGAAATCCCTATAGACCCCAGATAAACGGAAGTCACCTCCTGCTTCTTTCCCTTCACACCAAACACGTGGACTAGGAGCACTTTGAATAGCTGTCTTGTCAAAAGCAAACAGTGGCCGCGTTGTGACAAAAGCTGCCAGTGCTGGAATGCCCCCCTTTTCAGTGACTGTAATCCCAGAACACACTACTGTCGGACCCCATCAGGCACCGGGCCAGGGATGGTCCTTCCTGCCCTTTGGAAAGCAGGGGCATGGCTGCGTAGGGGATAGACTCTCAGGCTGATAGCACTCCACTAATAACACTGTAGCAAAAGATAATAAAGGGTTGTGGTAATGAAGGGAGGCTCGATAAAGAGTTGTGAAGAGGATGGAGGGAGGAGAGTAAAGACAGGAGGGAGGCAGGCTAGAGAGATTGATAGAGGAAGGAAGGCTTTTTGAAATTCTTAAGCTGGCTAATATTCATGTGTTCTAATCATAACTAAATGTACAAAAGTAAAAACTGTCTCAAAATATTCATCAGCCTCAGTGGAAAATCCTAATTTTACTTAAATGGGGACACAAGGAGCAGATATTAGTGGTCAGTATCCTAGTTATAAAAATAATTGGACTTTTTTATTTTTTAGTTGAAAACCAAAATGTTTCTACCTCGTCTCCAGTGATAAAGAAATAATATAATCAATATTATTTAAAGTTAAATGAAAGCAGACTCAGGATAAGGTGAAAAAAATGTGAAAATAAGAATGGCTAAAACACCAACTTTTGTTTCTATCACATTATACCACAATAAGTATTTAATGAGAATGTATTTTAAAATCATCTCTTGATTTCTATTCCCCATTCACACTGAGCTCCGACTGAGTTTGTAAAAAACTCTATAAAAGGTGTGTTGATGGGAACCATAAACATTGTGAAAACTAAATATCCAGGTTAGATAAAAAAAAATGATGCAACTGTATTTACATTCATGTGGAAATCATGATTTTTGGTCAGAAAAACACTAAATCACTTTTTATATTGGAGAAACTTACAAGGGATCTTAAAAAAAAAGTGTTATCTTGACGAGCATAGTTCGGATCATCACTGTGGAGGTTAAGGTATCCTGCTAAAATAAGCTAAACAGCAAACATATCACAACTTGTCAATTTAACTGGCTGTTTGTTTTTCTGTTTAAAGATGACCAAAACTAAACTCAGCAGCAGATGTAGTCACACATGAATCCGGCTTTCAGGTGTCTAAGCGTTTGCATTTTGTCTGTCCACACGTTACCTTCTTGCACTGACATAATGCCAACAAACCCCAAATTGCAGAAGATAATTGTAGCTGGAAAGCAAAATTACACACATCAGTTGTCATTTTGTCATCATCATCCCATTTACAAACCTTGGAAGAATGCAGAGAATGCGGGAAGTATAAGTTCTCAGTTGCATGTTTGCTTTATATTACAGCTTTTGGAAATGTTACTGTTTTTGTTACATGTAAAAACTAGTCAGGCCGAGGGACACATTTATTGCTGTGACACTCACCATTGCTGTTGAAATGGTTAGAAGTAGGAAATGCCAGAAAAGGTCAGATGTAGAAAAAAAACACATCAATAAATAAAAATTAAGTGGCAACCATACAGTACAGAGGTTACGGATGTTCAATCTCACTGCTGGATAGGTTATAGTGTTTTACTGATTGAAAACACATATTATTATTTAGAATAAACAATATAATAAATCAAAGATGTGAAAAAAAACGAGAAACTATCAATGTTACAAACCAAAGATCCAGTTACTGACCAGCTTTCTTCTTAAACCAGCTGCAACAAACACATGAGCTTATTGACTGGCTGACTTAAACTGGTACCATTGTAGCTATAATATGCAGTTTATTTTGAACAGGACATCAAAGCAAAGAGAAATAAAAACAAGAAAATGTGGTGGGAGTTTTGAGAGGAGATTCAGTTGATTAATTGCATGGGAGTAACTTGCCTGTGTGTGCTATTTACCCTGGCAGTGGTTGTGCTGATTTAACTCCCAAGTGAGCAGAACTGGTTGTGAGTGAAAACAAACTTGAAAGTCATGGAGGGGGGGCATAATTACAATAAGATTTCTCAAATGGTTCCTTTTCTTCTAAACTAATCTTCTGATCTGATTCCAGATATCTGCCAGGCTAAACTCGACCCTTCACATTACTCCTTTGTATTGTATCTGATCTTTATAGCACATCAACCCCATCCCCACCCCCCCAAACAAAAAACAGCGAAACATAAATAAATAACAGCATTATCCGGCTTTAGACAGCGAACATCAACCCTTTTTAGGTGCAGAACTTGTAAAACTGAATTATATGCCATGAACATTAATTGAATCAATGTGACTAATCTGTTTTTCTGGTTTTATTCAGGTCATTTAATTATAGGGAAATATCCTATTCCATTGGGGATCAATAATTTTTTTCCTCTGAATTTGATTAGATATTTGTAGTCCTTTATAGTTAATCTTATTGTGACAGAAAGAATGTACTGGCTGCTGCAAAAACTGGTGGAGTTTTTTTTTTTTTTATGTGACCCAAGATTTACTGCAAAATTATTTCCAACTGTCTCTAAAATGTCTGTTTTCACTGTAAGTAAACACTCAAGGTCCCGGAACATTGTTGCTAAAGGAGTTAGGTGCTGCAAAGTTCTAATGCTACCACATGATGTAATATTGATCATATGAAATGTGTTACATCACTTCATATAAATGACAGTTATCTTAAAGAAGACTGTGGCTCTGTATTGAAAAGTTTACTTCCTTAGATTAGTTCTGGTCTTAAAAATCTAAATCCTGATCATGATCGGTGTGTCCCATTTACACACAAGCCATTATATAGAGATTGTAAAAAGAAGAGGAGGGAGACTTTTAAGTGAAATTAAAAAAAGAAACATAAGGGGTCATTTCTTAACATTAATCTTATTAATGAATTATCACTAGAAATAAAAATAAAAAAAAACAAACATATATTTTAATAATTAGTATTTACAGCCTCTGCAGCACACGTATGTTTAAGCTCTTGCTCTTTGGATCATCGTTTATTTCGATGCCTGCTCTTTCATATTTAACATTTTGATACAGTAGAGTAAGGGAAAATAAAGAGTACACAGAAACCACCAAGTAGAAAATGCATATTTCTTTTCAGATTTATACAACATCCATTAGCAGACACATTTGCATCGATGGAGGTAGATGGCAAAGACTCAGAGGTATAAAGATGTAGGCTTTGTGGTGGTTTTGACATGCAGAAATGTGGCTTATAAATTCAAAGTAAAGAAATGCATAAACTTCTGTAAGCTTAGCTTTTAAGTGTACAACACAAAGTTTGAGATGAGAAGTGGCAGGATCTGGTTTCCATGAGTTGTCTATCAGGACAGAAAGGTCTGGTTTGGCTGGCAGTACTCTCCTGGGTTAGAAGAGGCTCTCTGAGGGCAACCAGAGTGACTCAAACAAAGAGGACAGAGTAAGGAGGACATTGGCAGTGTTCAGAAGACAGTTCTTGAACCCAGGAACCATGGCATCCAGGAGCTGAAGCTGCAGTCCAGAAGGTTCTGGAGAATAATGAATATTATAATGATTGGTACTTAATAAAAAACTCCTGCATGAATTCATTATGTTTCACAGTCAAGCTGGAGTCAATATATGTGAAATGGTGAAGATAGTTTCCTACACAAAGAAGAAAGCAAAAGAAATAAGTGTTTCAATAATTTGATGGTCTTAAAGGGTGTAGATGTTTGGCGATAAGCTATTTACTAATCGTCGGCAGGCAAAGCAAAAGCTTAATCTCCTCCAAGATTTTAGTCTTGTTTTCTACCTTGAAGAGAAGAATCTATTTGGTTGACTACAGTATCTTCAAAGATTCTCCGACTCTATGGAGATCATATTCATAGTACATGCCCAGATAATGTGTTTATCATAATCATTTTTGTAATAACTTTGCTCAGCACCCAGGGAGCATCCTGAGCCTAAGGGTCTTCCCCAGGGACCCAAAATATTTTTCTTTTGGTTTCAAACCAGCAAACTTGCAGCCTTTCCAGGACAAAGACACCCTGCTCTAACCATTAGGCCAGTGGTTCCCAACCTTTTTTGACTGATGTACCCCTTTGAACATTTTGTCTTACCATGAGTTTCCCCCTCAGTCAAAAGTATTGACAACTGTCCAAAAGTGCATTGTACAAAAACTGGTTATAAAATAGGAAGTATTTTATTCTATCTTTTTAACTTAAGTTTTGTTTTTTTTTTACCTAATGTCCTTCAGGCCATCTCCTGCACAGCGATCAGACTTTGACATGGCTTCACTTTGACACTCTGCACAGACCAGCCTCTCTTGCACCAGCTGGGCACTCCACAGCTTTAGTTTGCATCCAGCACTGGCCTGTTTCACCCTCAGATACACACAGTAACTGCAGAAGCACAAAGGGAGCAGAAAAAAAAACATGTTTCAGGAAATTAAGATTCAAAATGAAAAAGTACAAAGAAACCAACTTTTATCACGTTTGTAAAAACTAAACAGGGTTCTGTTTATACAGCATTGCAGCTAAGAGCCAAACATCCAACATTTGTTTCTTTGTTTCACTGCCACTGAAGCTTCTTTAACAAAATAGGCTAATGGAAAAAATAACAAGAAGAAAAAGCTAGAACACATCTTTGGTTTAGACAATTATGAAGAGGCCAAAACATCTCTATTTAATGTATCCAGACAAAAAAAGGGGCCTATACCATGCTTTAAACTATGTTATAACATCGTACTCAAAAAAGTATTTCACTTGACTCCTGCATGTTTGATTAATCCTGATGAGTTCTGCTATCTGAGCACCAGCCCCTCCCTGTCTTGGCAGACCACATGATTTAGACGAGTGGTTCCAGCCCTGGTCCTCCAGTCCCACTGCCCTGTGTGTTTTAGGTGCCTCCTAGTTGCCATACAAGTGACTTAAATGTATGAGACATCTGCAGCACGTTATGCCAGCTGATGAGGCTATGCAATCGGGTGTGCTGTAACAGAGAGACATCTAAAATATGCACGGTGGTACTTGAGGTCATGTCCAATCACTGTGCTAGGCATTTCTAGTATGCACCTTTACCCCCACCCCCAGGGCAACTTATGGGGATGTGAGGCATGTCTTTCATAGAAGAAAAAAAATAGAATATTTCATTACAAATGGAAACTTCATAGTGCCAAGAGTAATCTTTCATCATTTAAATGCCTAGAGTGAGTGTAATGCCTGAAATGATTACAAAAGCATGATAAAGGATCTTTGATAGAACCTATCCATAACAGATTTGTTCCTTTTGAAGTTGATCCAGCGGTGTCATGCTCACCTGCTCAATCCTAATGTCATTATGGTTCAGTCCTCAGACTGAAAACAATTCAAGTTTTTTTTCTTCTCTGTTCTTTGAACTTTGCTCTACTTTTCATGTCGTGTTTGATTCAGACAGCTTTGACTAAACACCAATCTCAGTGGGAGGATTCTTCCACGAAAACATGAGCCTTCAACTCTATCTATTCCTTAGATTTCCCAGTGACATTTTAGCAAGCTTTGCTTGCATTTGATACAATGAGGGGGAAAATGACATGGACTTAAAGGAAAGAGAAAAAAAGTAAGCTGTGAACATAGGGTAGTGCATAAATGTAAATTGTGAGGACGAGAAAAAAAATCATGATTTTCTTTTAATCATTATCATAATATTTTCTTTAATATTACTATAAAATATGATTTTAAATAATACATTTGAAATGTTGTTCATACTCCTCTTTTAAATTTCTGATCAGATTGATTATACTGCTTTACTATTCCAGCTAGTATAGCAAAATTGAAATGTTTATGAAAAGAATGACTGTAGATGAACAGACTAACAGCCCTGGAGCACAATGCTGCAAAAAAAAAGAGAGAAACCAAGAAATCCCAACAGATTAGAATCAGAAAGCATACATTAAATATAAGACAGCATTAAGTATGGCTCATAAGCCATGCAGGAAAAAGGGCTGGCTTTTCAACTTCAAAAGATATTCAAAACAAAACAAAGAGCATGTTAACACTTGGACAAAGACCTGTATGGTACTAACAGGCTCAGGTTCAAGCTTTACAAACTGTAAGAGCCACCAAGCCATCTCTCCTACTAGTGCAACCCCCTTGGCTGTTACTTCCAAATCCCCCCCACCCACCCCCCGATATTCTGTTGGGAGTTTGACACAATACATGCAGGAAAAACAACAAATATGGATAGCTTGATTAGACCATCATCGGACTTCTTTGACTAAATTAATATTTTATAAATTAGAATATAATTGAAAAGTTAATTTTTTCCAATCACACAATGCATGAAAAAAGACATATATAGAATAATAACACACAACGTATTGTTTTTGAAGCCCTAATTGAGCACAATACAAAGATTTTCCACCTAAAGCTAATACAAAAAGCACATTTTGTTTCCCTAAGTGTTGGGAGCCCATGAACAAAAGAAAATGTAAAAAGAAAAAAAAGAAGAAGTAAATAAATTCAAAAATGTGGTTTTAATAAAAAGCACGTTTATTACTTCCTACAAGGATATTTTAGAAGTTATGTTTATTTTAATAAATTTACCTCATCAAAACATATTTATTTCAATATTACTGTACACTGGCTGACACTGCATCCGTGAATTCCCTTTCCCTACTACTAAATGAACAGCATAGTATACATTTGTGATTTTGTATCTCCTTATTTATATTAAACCTGCTTCAATACATATCAGTATCTGTGATCATCAGTTAAAACCCACAACTAACAGATTAATGCAATGTATCAAACCATAGTTTTATGAAATTAAGGGGCATACACATGAGTTCAATGTCTCTTGAGACAGTAACCATGACAACACTGGAAATACACCAGATGTCTGTGAAACATCTGCTCAGTCAAGTCAAGAGGACTCAGTTCATTTCAGTCAAAACAAAGGGATCACGTGTCCATTTTAATTAAATAAACGGTTCTTAGTAGACAAAAAATGAATCATGATTTTATTTCCTTCTTGTATATTTTTACATGCAAAAACGTGCAGTCAGCTTTGATCAAAGATGACATTAGGGCAGTGAGTGTTTTCTATTAATATGGATTAAAGTTGCTTTATCAGTAAAGGTCAGTAAATGATGGAAATGTTCAGGGCTGGAGTTTATTTTACACAGCCAAAGCAAAAAGAAACGTTGGCCTTGAGCCATTTGCTCTAATCTTCATGCAAAGCTGATTTCAAGTGTGACCTTTAAACTAACGTCAAAACTGATTAAAAACCAAAAATAAAATTTTGCAACCTTGAAGAAAAGTTTTTTTTGTGTGCCTAAATGAGTTACCTCAGCACTTCTTTTGAAAAACATTGGTAACGTCTTAAAAACAGGACATTTTTATACGAGGCTGCATTTGAACAGGATTTGAAATGTAAATTCCAACTTAATGCATCCATCCATCCATTGACTATGCCTGAAGGTTGCAGAGGGGCTATTGCTTTCTTTGATAGGAACTGTGCAAGAGGCAGGGTACATCCTGCAATAGTTGCTGGTCCATCAAAGGACAGACAACCATGCCTTCACACACTCATAACTAAAGGCACCTTAGAAAGAACAATAAATCTAACAAACATGATTTGAACTGTAGGACACTGGTTTCCCCAAAGAGTAACCCACACATTCACAGGAAGAACCTGCAAAGACCCTTATGCAGCAAGGCAACAGTGTTTTCCACCATGACAAAGTGCTGGCCAAACTAAATGCATCCACAGAAAATACTTTAAGATTTTAAGAACAATGCTGCTTTATAACAGCTTGATAAATCCCATATCAAAGAGGTTTCCAGAATTCTAAAAGTAGAATGGGAGGCAGATCTTTCAGCTATCAGGCTCCTTTCCTGTGGAACCAACTACCAGTTTTAGTAC
>JAUZNJ010036166.1:0-11962 GCA_034780135.1 Jordanella pulchra
GAATGAACTGTCTTTGTGAAGTGCCTTGAGATGACGTGTTGTGATTTGGCGCTATATAAATAAACTGAATTGAATTGTTTTAGTTGATATGCTTTTCTTATGTAGCTGTCATTTTAAAGCAATGTAAATGTATTTCTATTCAATGTGTAACTTGGATAAAGGTTAAATAAAAAATGTGCCTGATGGGTTTATGTAAACTTATGATTGAGAACATATCTGTTTTTTCTCACTGTAAAAAAATGAAATCTATGTAAGTCATTTATTTCTTAAAATAATTGCTTTTTTTAATTGAATATGTAAGTGAGACACTTTGCCAATGGAATAACACAATTTACATTAAAAATAAGAAAACATAACTACAGTCTGTTATTTCAAGTGCAAAATATCTAAAACTACTAATTCCAATGGCAGAACATATTATTTACCTGCTCAAATTAAGGGTAAATACACTTAGAGTTTTTGTAGTGTGCGTCTTGTTTTGGAAGTTTATTGTGACGATTATTAATCCTGAATAATACATTTTAGTTTGGATTACTGAATATATTATTTACCAACAGTAGAAGAATACGATTTGTGAACAGACCTCAAAGAAAAAGAGCAAAACAACAGAGAGGTTAAACCGACTGAGCAAAGGCAGGAAGAGTGAGAAGAGCTAAAGGAAGAGGGCCCAGATGAAGATGAATTGAGGTGCAAAGGAGGTTGAGTGAGTGCAAGGTTACGGCCTGGACTCTGACCCAGATTATAAATAAAGGCCTCTGCAAACCCGATCCGACCGTGCAACTGTGTGGTCCTCCTTTCTTTCAGCTCGCTGCGGACGGCGTCAGACCACACAGCTCTGCTCTCCCTGCACTCTGCGCAGCACTCGAACAAGTCAGAACACGTTCTTTAAACGCTGCATGAAAACGACGAGGTCAGAGGATCACGAGATCCAATTAAAGGCTGCAAAAAAACCATGCGTTATCAAAGTTAGAGTGCAGAGAGAAACCTGGAAGACAAAGGATCATATGTGGCCACCTCGCGGCTCTGATCCCTCTTCAGGGATCTGAGTGAATCCGCTCTTCTTGCAGGCAGAATAATGGTGTAACTCATGGAGCAAGGCAGAGAGTATCTGTACGTAAGAGAACAGCTCTGGGTACAGAAGTGTTTGGCAGAAGCTGCTGGCATAGCTTTGATTTTCGCTTTAGCTGGTTTGCTGGCAATGCCTACACTTATTTGGTTTTTTACTGGCCAAGTAAGAGCCTGAACCCAGCCAGCAAAAAAAAAAAAAAAAAAAAAAAAACTGTGGGTGTTTTTTTAGGTTTAACTGGATTATTTTCTGATTCTCTGCATTAACAATCCATTTAAAAACTGCACATCAAGGAAAAAGCATGATCACAATGCCATGTCACACATAAGTAGCAGCGATTAGGACAACAAGCTCTTCATTGTCTAAAAGATTTCTGATCGCCGTCTTTTCAGGATGAGTCGATGCTGGTGTGCATTTCTTGAATTTATATTTGTCCACTGTGGATAAACACGGACCGCCGCGCACACGTACACACTGACACCTCCAGCTCTCTGCGTGTGGAGATGGCTGGGGGTTAGGTGACAGATACATGAAATGCCTTGGACTAAATTAAGCTCCCTGCTTCATCAAAAACATCCTGCAGCCGGGACCTGTAATGGGGGCCACAGGTAAACGTGTGGGTCACATGTTCGAAGACAGACACAGTTTCAGTCGTTATCAAAAAGAAAATGTATTTCTTTAAATCAAAGATCTTCAGGGTAAGGGTAACTACAGGGGGGTCGTAACATTTTTTACAAGAGGGTGGTTTGTCAGCTGTATTTTTTGGCACACGTGATGTACATATAAAAAAGTCATTGTTATAAACGTATTTTCTACAGCATCATCACTCACAGAAAAAAATGTCATCTTTTAATACACTATGCTTCTGTGCTTTAGAAAATCCTAAAAGGTTAGAGCTCTTTCTGTTTATTTTTCATACTTTTTTCTAATTTATTTTTATTCCATTCTTTTAATTGATTTTTTGTAACTGTTCTCCTTTTTTTTTTTAAAAAATAGACTGTCTTTAATAAGATTTGTCTGTCTGTCTATCTAGATGTCTAAATGAAAATATAAACACATTATATAAAATGCTTGTTCTACATAAAATACTCCAAACTGAATAACATTTGTGCAAACTAAACATTCTTATTTAAGTGTTAATTCTAAGTTTTGTTCCATTTTCTTTCTTTTATATCTCGTTTTATTTTAATAAACAATCCACTTATTTCAATGGGTCATTTTTATTCTCTAAATATTTGTGTTGTCTCTTTGCCGCTGAAATGTACTTTACTTTTTCTCATGTAGAGCTTTGAATTTTCCTACCACTGAGCTACATAAATAAGCCTGCCTTGCCTTTGGAATAATTAGACAAAAATTACATTTAAGTTGAGATGTACGTTTCATTTTAATTAGTTTGTTTTAAAGATTATGAACAGAATTTCACACAGGGCTATCCATGCTGCTGTAGCTTTAGTATCTCAGTAAAGAATAGAATATTTCTATTTGTATCAGAACTATCTATCAAATAAAACCATGTTCTATTCGCTTTACATTGTTTACCTTTTCAAACTTACTACAAACCAAGTATTAAATAAATGAACAAAATAATTGATTTTATAAAAGAAATCAAAAATGAAAAGGGAAAACAACTTTATCTTTCTGCTCCACAAAGTCTAGAATCATGCCAGCACCTTCCATTACACCTTCAGCCACTCCCACAGAGCTCTGCTGCATATAAATCACCTTAAAGGTACCAATCAGGCTTTTCCAATGCCCCACTGATGGCCCATAATATTTCATACTAAATGCCAACAGGTGTCCTCCCACCTTATGCTCTTCTTTCTGTTGTCTGTGTGAATTTAAAGCTTGTAGTAATAATAAAACTCTTTTTCTGTTGTAAAGAATACAACAGCTTTAAGCGAAAATAAGCTGGTTTATGCAGTTTTATTGAGTTACATTTTTCATATTTGATACAAATCTCTTCACTTGAACAAGTTTTTGAGATTCATAACCAAAAAAGAAAACAGATCATTTGTGGTAAAAATGATTTTCTATTAAATGTAAAGAGTGAAGAATGCCATGCTTTCTTTTAATTAAAGTGTCAGCACTTGTTAAAGTAAGACACCCCACAGCATCACAGGTCCTAAAACGTGACTAACAGTGGACATGAAGTTCTTTTTCACAAATTTGTCCGGTTTGTTCGAATCCAACAGAAGTGTTTTGTTGTTGAAAAGTTAAATCTTGGTTTCATCTCAGCCTCATTTATAGTTCCAGTAATGATGAGCAAACACCACAAGTTTTCATCTCTGCTATCTAAACATTAGTAGTTAAGTTTGTAGTCCAACCTTTCTTTCATTTTCTTATCAACCATCCATCCATCCATCCATCCATCTCCGGCAGACTATGGCTGAAAGGCAGTCTGTCGCAGGGCACTTATCAACCTTTTTTTTTTTTTTTATTCATGCTCATTATATAATTGCTTTTATGGAACTGAAATCTACTTTTCCTATGATGTTTCTTTTTCTTTCATTCATGTCCAGCACTTTGAATTGTCTTGCTACTGAAATGTGCTATGTAAACAAACTTGCCTTGTCTGTGACTGCAGGACAAAAATGTTGATGTTTTTTGTGGATATTTAGTTACCATCTAGTGGTTTTTATAAAGAGTTGCTGAGCCCAAGGTTCTCCTCTCTCTACCATCCTTTGTAAAAAAAAATTAGTCGTCTTTCCAGGCCTGAGGTGGTTTGAAAGAAATGAACCTCTGTTTTGAATCATAGCTTGAGCAGAAAGAATACAGAAAAAGATGTATTAATAATTAGACATTCCTTGAAGCTGACTTCTGTTAAAGAAAGCAAATATTTAAATGTACAAAATAAATGTTGCATTTATTTTACAAACAGTTATGCCAAAAAATAAAAACATCTAACCTTTATGGAAACACGGTAAGGTCCCATTGAGATTGAAAACCACTGGCCTAAAGGTAGCAAAAGGTAAGATAGTTACACAGTTAACAAAAACTAAAAAATACAAAAAACACACAAAGAATGATGAAAACATTGCGAAGTTGTGTGAAAAAACTAAAAACTGTTTTTATTTTTTTTATAGGAGCTTTTCCACCTTGAATAAATGTACTTGTTCCGCCTATCAGGGTGAGATTATGCTCCCCAAAGCTTTTCAAACATCATTGCCAGGGGGGGGGGGCAATATGTGGCTGTCCCTCATACACAATGAAGTCCTGACCTTCAGCATAAATGCTGTAATGTTGCTTAACTTTAAAAAAAGGTAACAGTCTGAGTACGTACTGATGCACTGTAGGAGAACAAAAAGAGCAGGACATTTTCACCTGGATTCAGTGTTACCATAGCAAAGACTGGGGGGGAGGAGGAGGAGGAGGAAGAGGAGAGTTCTGCACCACTCTGCTCCAGCTCCACTTCCACTGGTGATCCTCTGGCTATAAATCTGAAAGTGGAAGCCCTCTCTATAACTTCTTTCTCTCAATTCTACGTTTTGGCAAAGCAGAATGTCATTTATGTTTTTGGCATGAACTCATGATTTTCACAAGGAAGTTCAGGAGGGCAAATGACCAGTTCATCACAGATGTTTCAAGTCTGTTTCACGTAAAATTAAACAAATATCATCTCACTGACACCACAGCTCCCTGTTCACCCTTTCCTTGTCTGTTTTTAACTGATAAATTAAGTGCGCAGGTTTGCGTAAACAAGAACAAGACCAGTTTTACTTTTCCCATCCAAGCATTCATGTATGCATGTGTTGGGAATGCTCTTTGTGCTATATTAGCAAGGTTTTCCTACTTCCTTTCCTGCAACATGAAACTGAAGTGGCCAAAAAAAGAAAGCCACATTTCCAAAGAGCTGAGTTATTGTTTTGGTGAAGAGCTTGTTGGGGAACAGAGCTCTTCGACCCAGAATGAACTGTGTCAGCATTTCTGAACTGTTATCCCAGCACAGCGACGGCTACAGTCACAAACCCGACTTCATTGTGATCCCAGTGAATGATTAAGTCCATCAGCAACAGGCTGCTCCGCGTTCCAACTTGTACGATCTGAGGATCAAGCTTCGGCCTGACAGCAGCTTTGCTTTTATCAGCGTTAAAAAAAAAACCTGCATTGATACTGCAATCCACCAGGATCGCTGGTTAAGTTCCTGCTGCCACACATAGTTAGCTTGTTGTTTACTTATTCAGAACAGGATTTCAACCACATGGATGGAGAGAATGAGAGGGCAAGATCTAATTTCACCCTGGAATTGAAAATTACCAAATACTAACATTGTGATCATCTGGGTCTCCTCTGCTGCTGGAATGACATTTGTCTGGTAAAGATTAACATTTCAAAACATTCTAGCAAACAAACCAAGGCTCCTTTAGAGTTTAATGTCCAGATTTTAGTATATGGTTGAAAATTATTTTAAATATGTAGACACAGACATTTAACTTTTCATCCTGTTGAGTCAAAGCTATGTTGGATTTGAAAGTGAGTTCAATTTTACTAATTAAAAAACAAATGTTTGAAAGGGGTATTCTACCTTTAATTTCTTTGATGGGCTTTCATGTAGTACATGTGAGTAGTAAGTGTCTTACGCTGAATACAGTGATCAGAGCATTCGCAGATGTAGATCCAGAAAGGACAAAGACCCCAAAAGAAAACATTCTCAGATGAGGGACAGTGGATATTTAGGCTCATCTCAAATTCAAAAATATTACAGAAATACACTTTAGATCAAGGGTGGGCATTTCCAGTTCCTGATGGCTGATATCCTGCTACTTTTAGATTCACCCTTGGTCCAATACACCTGAATCAAATCGCTCAGTCCTCTCAATCACCTAATTACTTGTATCAAGTGTGTTGAACCAAAGGCACATCTAAATGTTGCAGGATACCAGCCCTCAGAAACTGAAATTGCCCACTTCTGCTTTAGATATAACCTTGCATTAGCCAGATTGATAGGTGTAGTTCAGTTTGAATTCTACACAGTATCCATTAGGAAAGGCTCCAGTGGAAAGTGATCACATAACGGAGGGACATTCACTTTAATTCTTTGAGCTGATTGGATAAATCACCAAGTGGCATCTGCCTCGTATGTTGAGCTTTTAGCCAATCACAGCAGCAATGGAAGCTGTGAAGTATCACATACTTGTTTGTTTCACAGCTAGTGGAGTTAACCGATAAATCAAAATCCAGTTTGGAGGAAAGTGCAAACATCTTTCTCATCCTCCAGGGAATAAATTGCACCCTTTTACTTTTTAAAAAAAATAAATAAGAGTGAGATTCCAGCTAAAACAGACTGAATACTGGAGTCTACAGTTATGTCCACCGTCGCAGCCATGTTTGTGTTGCTTCAGCCTGAAGTTTCTGGTTTACGTCATAAATGTCACTATGTTTCTTTTGCAAATATTTCAATATTCAAGGCTAATGCATCTATCGGCTTCTCGCAAAATGTATTTTCAGGAGTTTGTAAATTCACAAATATCATGAATATTCATCTTTCGGGCAAGGTAAAAGCTTCACTTCTGCATCAGAAAGCTATTTTCTTTTCAGTGATATCTTAACCAAATATTGTGTGATGTCGGATTAATACTGATTATCAATTCCAATGGTTAAATCACAAAACATGATGAAAATGATAATTAGGGCTGACTTCTTTGTCATTTACGATATGATACCAACAGTTACAGCTTTGAGTTTTGAGAGATTTTAGCCCGATGTAAAATCAACATGACTCACACATTTTTTTAATGGCTGATTTTTTTAATTTGTAATTTTAGAAAAAATTCTCAAATAGTGAACAACATTCAACAACAATATCTGAGAACAAGTGAACCATTTTTTAAAATCCAATAGGTTAGACAAAATTTAAAAAGAAGCAGTGTTTTTATAACCATGCCAATATCTGAGATTTCAGTTATTTATCAATATTAGTTTCTTGGCTGATATTGCACGAATTTCCAATATCAATATAGAATTGGGACATAAATGGAAGAAAAAAAATATATTAGCTGGTAAGAAATTTCAGACATTCAAACACTAATAGAAACAACCACAGTGCATGCAGGCAAAGTTTTGCAGAGGAGATTCTGCTTGTTGGTGCAAGAGTTGTCAAAGCTTCTTCTGCACAAAAGAAAAGCCAACATGCTCCAACTTCCACATGGAGCCATGACAAAAAAAAAGTAGTCAAAAAGATATACGCATCTCCTCCATTTACATCACTGTAGCTGCTTTATTTAGCTTTTTAGGAGATTCTTTCTACCAAACTCAAACTGCATATATATTATAGTCTTCACAACAGCCACATTGACACTAGTGAAAGAAACATGTCAAGTTTGTTTTTACAATTATAAAGAGGTTAAGAATACTAACCGTACCACATGTAACGTGTATGGAAAGATTAGCTAGCAGTAGATATTATTTAAAAAAATCTTCCTGCAATGGTTTTCAGAGTCAAACATAGCTTAGCACTTTGTTTGGGAGCAGCCTATTATGGATCAGGGACGGTGGGATAGCGACTGAGGGAAATTTGGTGCACTGACAAAGTTAAGCCAAGCTGATCCTCCTAACTCCATCACCCTATTACTCCCTCAACCTCATCCTCCCGAGCAGCCTTGAGAAAAAGAGGACTGTTTATTCTCCTGTGTGTATGCGCCTTTTAACTGTTTGATTTATGAAACGGCTGAAAGAGCTGCTAAGGCTCTGCTGGCAGAAAAAGGACTGTTGTCATTAATTTAGCTCCCTTTAAAACAGCTTTGTCCACCGTGTGCTTCATATAGTCAGAGGCAGCAGTCAGTTAAGCCTAGAGTTTTAAATGTAAATAGAAACAGAAAACACTGTAACTGACTGCAGGTCAGAATTTATTCCATTCACCAATGTTTTTATATCTGTGTCAACCGAAAGGGATGGAAATGACCCAGATCACCAAATCGAAGGGGCATCTTCAAGAAGGGCTGTTAGTCGACCCTCAGCTAGTGTAGCATTCAGCGTCCTCACTGTTGTGCAATTCTGATGGTGCAGAAGGAGGATCCCTGAGGAGTGACCGAGCCAAACTGTTGTTCGATCTGCTGTGTCATGCTTCTTTTCACCACACCTACAACTTTTTCACTCAGAAAGTATTGTTAACTCGTTCACCTTTGGATATGAAGAAGTTCTTGTAAGGCTTTAGATTAATAGCTCAACATTTTTAGGAAAACAATGTTCTCTCACTTTCTTGCCAATAGAAGATTGACACCACTCTCTGCTCTGCACTGAATATGCAGCATCAGTTTTAAAGCTGCTGGGACTCAAATTACTGCATTCAAAAGGCTTCATCTGCAACTATTTTGATCATTCAGTAATTATTCAATTGTGTTACATCTCGCTCATAAAACAGTATATGACGTTAGATTTTCGAGAATAAGACTGGATTTTAAAATTTATCTCTCTAAAAACTGAGATTCCCCCCTTTTTTGTGACACAATCACAAACTGAGCTTGTAATAATGATTGTTCCTACGCAGCTTCTTCAAAATTAAAGCGAACCATGACATACAGAAAAGCTAAATAATGCACTATAAAATAGACATCTTCCTCTTTTGGGGCTGAAAAACTATTTTCATTTGTGTAAGCCGGAAAAACTAAGTTTTAAATATAGGGACGATAATTTTAAGGTATCTGTAATCTTTATCAATGCTGAGTGAATTGACAGCACTTACTTTTAAGTTAAGGGTAATTTCCACGGGTGAAAGTTCAGATAACATTTGTGTTTTTGTTGTGAATTGCATGAAAACAAACCTAAAGTTGTTTTTTGTGTTAGAGGCTCAGGGTTAATTAAGCTTCAGTTTAACATGGCTGCTAAAGAGAATATCCAATTAAAATAGCAATTGATTGATTTAGCTGAAAGTTAGTACAACTTACAGTGCAGTTACCAGTAATTAAGGCCTCTTTGCAATAGAATGACGCATTTGTTCTTGGATTGACCACAAAGGTTGGTTGAAAACTCACACTGTTAGTATACCTACCATAAAAAAGGTCAGATAATATCGCAGATGCCACATTTACTCACTAGGGAGATGGTTCTTAAAACAAAATATGATTTTTCCAAGATACATTAACATAGAATTCAAAGTCTGGCAAAAGCAAAACTTAAATGGTGATTTAGTTTTGAGCTCTGCTAGTTTTTTTGTTTTTTTTATAGTGCGGTTCACTTTACTTCTGAGGAAGCGGCATAGAAACATGGAAGAGGCCTTTACTGCAGCGGGGAGCGGCTCTGGAACCAACTGGCAAACTAGTGCTTTGCTAACAGAAGCTACAGCAAGAAGCTAAAATTAAAACTCAGCTTACTAACCAGCAACAGTTTGAAATGTTTTGAAAAAGATAACCATCCACAGGAACACTTCCCCCAAACCTGAGCATAATCCCAGTCTTGAAGACAACCTATACAGATCTGTTCACATCTCCCATCAACTTGTTGCGTTTTATTAACCATTAAATTATGAATATGAAACTGAGAAGCAGGGTGGCGTAACCAGCGAGGTGATAATATTCCAGTTTCCTGCTTGGATAATTGGAACTGAACTGGAACTGAATTTCCCTTCGAGGATCAATAAAGTATAATTGAATTGAATTGAATTATGAACACTTGTATTCCTCCAGTGTTCATATATGGCTACTACAAACACTCTTACAACAAGACGATACGAATATAAACAATTCAATTCACTTCATTTTTATAGCTCCATTTCACAACACGTGTCATCTCAAGGATCTTTACAGAGACAATTTAATCAAAATCATGCAGTCACATTAGTTTAAAGTTTTATATTTAAGGAAAACCAGCTGATTGCATCGACTCATTGACTCGACAGCAGTCCCTAATACCAAGCAGGCATGTGGCGACAGTGGAGAGGAAAAACTCCCTTTTAACAGCAAGAAACCTCCAGCAGAACCAGACTCAGTGTGATTGGCCTTCTACCGAGGTCGACTCAGGTTAGAGGAGACAGAAGCAGACACACAGACAGAAGCAGAAATACAAAAGGCAGTTGTCAGCTCCACAGGTGGCCCAGTACAGGAAAGACACAGCCAGGCAGACGAGCTCCAAGCCAGCTCCCATTTCAGAGGATGAAAGAGAGCACATCCAGTTAGTCACAGTAAGAGAAACAGGACCACACTGAAAAACAGGCCAAACTCCAACATCTATAATCTAAATGTTGATGGTAGCAGCACGGCTGACATTTCCATCCAGAACGAAGTCACAGCCGAACAGGAACAGACCAGATGAAGCTACTATGATGAGAAAAAGCAGACAAAGCACAAAGTTATGAGTGGAACTTGACAAATCATGCAGAATGGGGGAATAGAAATAGAATGAAGCAGAATGAGGAGAACTGGTCCCTATGTGATCTAGCAGCCCAAACATATAGCAGCACAAATACAGAAAATAGCTCAGGATAACTGAGCTATTCTGGATGAGGTCTGAGAGAGGTAGAACCACAATAAAAAACTTGTAAGCAGTAAAAAACAGTGCATGTATGACTAACATAAATAAGCAAGAACTGCTTAAAACTGTCAAAGTAATAAAGTTTTACTACTGTGCATGTGAGTACCAGCCACCATGAAGGTGGAAATCAGGTATGTTCGTGTTGCTTTGTCTCTCCGGCTCTTGGCCCCTCGGGACATTCCAGATAAAACATCCTACTCTAAGTTTAAACATTACAACTTCCGGGTACAAACAACAGCTTCTACTGCAGGGGAGGCCAAGAGGGAAAATCAAAAGCCTCCCCTTGACCTTCAACACCATCAAACCCAGACATCTTACACCAAACACTCGCGCTGCTCACAGTACCAGCCTCCAGCTGTCAGTAGATCACCAGCTTCCTGTCTGACTCTGAGCTGCAACACCAAATGGGGTGTGTTCTCTCTCCACTCCTCTCTATCTACACCAGTGAATGCCCCTCAAGTCTGCAGATGGCACTAATATCACTGGTGTGGCAGTGATAACCTACATTGGAGAGGGGAGATGACGGAGGACATTTGGAGAATAACCCCTATACTGCCTCTACTCACTTTCCTCAAGAAAATGTCTGCCAGAGGTCAATGACTGCTGAACGGGTTTAGGGCCTGTAGAGCCATAGCCCTACCTACCTTTGATCATCAAACCTGTGAAATACATGTATAATATCCTTATAAATGAAATTGAACAATTTTATGCCTTTAAAAAAACAAAAATCATCAACAATGTTCCATATGAGACTTTCAAATTTGATGATGGATGCTCTGACAATCGCCAGGGACCTCATAATGCATAATGACAGATGGAGACACTTGAGAGATAAGAAGTGAGTTTTACATTTCATCTTTAACAATTTTTTATTTGTTAATAACTTATTGTGTAAGCTGTAATATAACCATCCCAAGTGGGGAAAAAGAAAATCTGGTGTGTGTGTTGGAACTCAGGTGTGTGTTGGAATGTGCATTCAGGTCAGGTTGCCTCATTCAGAATAACTTTACCTTGCCTTTCCATGTATGCTGGTTGGATTGTCCATTAACATAAACCCAACTTCTCAGTCGGATTACAATTTTATTCCGATCCGATCCTTTCTCTTAGTTTGAGTGGATGTTACCTAATGTCTCTTGGTGTTTTATAGGTACTGAAATTAGGTACATCTACAAATATAATTTGAGTAATTTTACTAGGGGTGTCACACTAGAACTTTTTCATTTCCGATACGATATTGCAGCTCTGAGAACTGAGTGATACCGACATTGACCCAATACAGTCCTGCTCACCATTATTGGCACCCATGAAGTTTAAGTACATATAGTGGAATGTTTTCTGAAGGAAAATCATCAAGTGTAACAACATTTTACTGCTGATAGCAGGCATGGTTGAAAGGGAAAAAATGGACTGTTTTAAAATGGCCAGCAATGAGTC
>JAUZNJ010036167.1:0-11962 GCA_034780135.1 Jordanella pulchra
AGATTCCATCACTCACAGTTGAAGAGTACCTATGATAAAAATTACAGTCTTCTACATGCTTTGCAAGTGGGAAAACCAAAAAAAAAAATCAACAGTGTATCAAATACTCGTTATCCCCACTGTATTTTCCCAGGTTTGGAATTAGTTTTTCTATACAGCACTTTGGTCTATAAATGAATTGGATTGGATTGGAAATTCAAAAGCCCCAAATTCAACACGTTTTATGAAAACGATGAAGTTACAAAAAAGAAATAGTCCCTCCGAATTCTTCAACCTCCGTCACAACACCAAGGGACATTAAGAGCAGGTTAACATTAGGCTTCTACTTTGCTTAAAAACAGGACAGTGACAGGAAAGCAATCCATTCTGTAAAAAAATTTGCTTATATACAAAACCACAATCTCTGAAGCCTAATGTATTTCTCCAGTTTACTGATTAATATTTAACAAGAAATTATGTGCATAAAGACGCTGGAGCCTGTATATATATATTCATACCTTTCTCCATCAAATAAAATCTGTAATTATTTCTAACTTTTCAAATCAGTTATTTATTTCTTCTTTGTTGAACTTCTATTTATAAAGCTACAACTGTATTTCAGGTATCACATTGCTGCATATGGATGACTAAAATATTAACTTTAGATCCTTCCTGATTTTTCTAATTATGAAAACATATTCATAACAAATACTAATACCCAGGAGGAAGTTTATATCAAGTGTTGTAATCAATATTATAACAGCATGAAACAAAGTCACATCTTACAGTTCAACATGTACTTTACATTAATTGAACATGTGCAATGTCTTCAAATCATTAGCTTTACTTGTTAGGTGTTAAAGACTCTATGATATCGTTAAACAAACATATTTGTACAAGCAGTATAATATTATAGAGTCTGATTTGTAAGTCAGGCTTACAGCTATGCACTCTCTAATTATTATGATTCATTGACCACTTATTAATGAGCAGTTTTCAAAAGAATTTCCCACTCTAACATAGCCTGATATTGCTGGACCAAAGTTCTTGATTTTCTTTTTTGTTGTTGATGGCGGCTGTTCATTATCACTTCTACTGCAACTTAAGTCCACTATGGGGAGCAGTTGGACCACCAAACCGATGACCTGCAGCTCCTGTATGCTATCTGCAGGTGGAGACAATTCCCATGTGAAAAATCAGTGGTATTTTATAAATATTTTAGAAAATGATCTCTGTAGAAATGCAAGTTTACTGTTTATTCTTGACTGTAGATCAAACACTTAGCAATTCATTATCCACAATTAGAAAATTAGCCACATTACCAGTTCACCTAAATCTAAATGCAACAGTTTCCTCTTAATTGTCAATTACAGACAAAGTACAACTAATTCCATAATTTACACCATCAAACATGTATGCACAAAAATTTTCTACTTTGATATAAATATCTGATTTCAAATTCACTTGTCTTGTATCAGTTCTTAACTTGAAGATAGATAGGTGGAATCCTATCTTGTGAGCATTCAGGAATAAATGTGATTTGTAGTAGTGCATTCTTGTTGGAGGTTAGAGTCGCTGAATGACAGAGAACCAGATTTGGTCCTGCTCACTCGTGCCCTTGGGTGTTTTCTGCCTGATGCTGATGGACAAGAACATGCAGGGTTAAAGGCCTGTCATATAAATCAGGTACAGTCACTTTAGAGGTGAAAACATGCATGATGCTACTGACAGGAAAGGAAGAGTCGGGCAGGGGAAAAAAGAAGACTGAAAGAGGAAAAGAAAAGGGAGCAGGTCAGGTTTGCAAAAGTTGATCTGCATTGCTGAAAGTATTCTTATGCAAAATCGTATTCCTAAATTACCTCAGATTTGTAACCCAGCCCAGAAATGCAGCTTAAACTGCATTCTGTTTTCAAACTTTGCACTGCTTCACTTGTACTGATAAATATCAACAAAGGTCCAGTACTGGCAGCATTTGAGTGAATGCCTACAGAGTTACCAAAGTCCTCCCTATAATTTAATCATACTGAATAAATCAAATGAAAAATGTTTATCCATAACCCTTAATCAAACGAGGCTTCAATACCGTCTAAAAAAATGAATCTGCAGAAGTAATGCAGAGTTAGGATTATTATAAAAGTTCATGTAAGAGCTACTACCTTAGCATACTGTGTCAGACACTACACACGGTCAGCCAGCTAGCATCCAGCCATGCAGAAGCAAAACCCCTCATCATTCTGCACTCACCTGTATACTTAAGGTTCATTTACAATTTCACATCTGGTATCCATCCAGCCATTCTGGACTTCATGTTCTGTTTATGTAGTTTCTTTCTCTTCCCTCCCAAGGCTTTTAAGAGTTCTCTAATCATTCATAATTAAATAGGATTTTCACTTAAATGCTCTGCATTTCTCACTCTCGTTATTGCTTGAGAGGATCATTTTTTCAAGGCTTGAAAATACCTGCTTTACTCTGAACAACACTGGTCATAAAATGTTTAAGCAGATAGTGTTTATTTTAAAAAAGGGATAAAAGGGAAAATATATTTTGAAGTGTTTAGGAATGCTTGCAAGGCTGTGCAATAGGTCTACAAATGCATGTGAATCATCTGAATGTATCCTAAACAGAAATGTTGGTAGAATGTTGTTTTAATGACTTATGGAGTTCGGCTTGAGTAGATTGGTTCACTGAACAAGTGCATGATTTTTGACTGGCCGTTTATCAACTGTGCATTTGGTGGTCTCCACTGATGGAAAAAGTCAAACTTTATGAAACTGCTCTCTGTCTCCCACACTGCTTTCTTTTGCTGAGTTTATATTACTTGTCTCCATTAAGGGACTCTCCCTCCACAAGTCATTTCTCTCAAAACACTTCATTTGAAGAAAAAACGTGTTCTTTTTCTATGCATACTGTTTGACCACATCAGAAAGCAAGCGTGCCTCAGAACAATGACTAACTCAGAGGCCAATGAGAAGCATTTCAACATCTGTCCTAATAAATCTATGAAGTCAAACAGACCCAGCAGTAAAACAGACACCAGGAAAGAAATTGTTGGTATCATGTTGCAGCTATTTAGATGCACTGTTGTATTAATGTATCAAATATCACAATTTGGACAACATGGGTATCAAAAGCAATTTTTAATGTCAACAGCTTGACTAAAAGTTGCATTAATGGAATATGCACACAATACACACACACACACTTGTTTTGCTGTATGCAATGAGGGCCAAGTGTTGAATTTCTTTGACTTTGATTTTTATTCAATCATTAAATCACTGAATCTGGTTCTGCTGGAGGTTTCTTCCTGTTAAAATGGAGGTTTTCATCTCCGCTGTCACTGCATGCATGCTTGGTGTGAGGGATCGTTGGAAGAGTCAATTAGTCGATGCAATCAGCTGGTTTTCCTCATAAAGAAAAGTTTGAACCAATCTGACTGTATGATCTTACTGAATTGTCTCTGTAAAACGCTTTGAGATTACATGTTTTGTTAATTGGCACAATATAAATAAACTGAATTGAAATGAATTAAATTCACACCTTAGTCCTAAACCTCAAAAACACAATGTCTCCTTATGGGGACCAGTAATCAGTGGCCTAAAAGTACCTATAAGTCTCTTTAAAACAATCGTTTTGTCTATGGAAGTCAAGGTGCTTAGATTAAAGCAATGCATGGTCAAATTTAGACAGAGGCCAGCAGGGGCCAGTGCCCTGGTTCTGGCCCTTGTTATGGCCCGTGTACAGAAGATGTGATATTAAATACATTTCTTATGAATGCATGTGCTGGCAGAGAAACCATAATTGATTGGTCTCTGAATAATGTTTTTTTTACCTTTAAAATTTTATTTAAAAAAAGATATAAAAATGACAGCATTGCACCTTTAGCTTCAGTTGTTTTGAGTCAGGATCACAGTTTTAGGGGTGCAGCGATAATGAATGGACAATAGCCGAGCTTTAAAAAAGCCCAGTATGCTGTTTTCCAATTTTTATTAATACTAGTATTTACTTTATAACAGTTGCTATAAGATTAGAAAACCCCTTAATTATTTTCAATCTGCCGATCGATAAACTTCAAACAAACAAACCTACAGCCCAAACTATTCCAGAAAATCAAAAGCAAAACAAGAGAGGGATCTGTTTTCATCCACAGAGCAACTTTTGGAGTTACATATTGTTGACCTAATAATTGCATAATGGTAAAAGCATAACTTTAAACCTGTAAACCCTTGATCTCTTTTGGAAAAATCTGCTTAAAGATGAATGAAATATATCTCGGGAAGTACAAGGTTTAAGCTTCGTGGTAGCAAAGTAAAGGTGAGTATTCAAGAGTTCTAAAAATCAAAACACTGTTAATGAGTGAAACCACATGAATAATAAACACCCCAGTAAATGGAAAAACGTATCATTTTTAGCCTAGAAATACTGTGTGATGTAACTAACCGTTTAAAGGATGCGGTGGGAATTTAAAATATCTAGTACAGGATCTGACCATCAACTTTACTAAATCTGATGCAAAATATTAAATCATATACATTTTAGAGATGTATAATTTACTAATAGTCAAGGCAAAACTTTTAAATATAATTTGACTCTAATATTTTATAACAACACTGTTTTTTTCACTCAAAATAAAACACTGATCCATTTGCATTCCCGTGTCTTCTGAAGTGCATGTTTGTGCTCTGTATGACAGATGTAGCATTTTACATTTTTGTAAAATATTCTTTAAATGCAATAACTTAGTAAACAATTCACACTTCTTAAAAA
Organism: Jordanella pulchra; assembly: GCA_034780135.1. Classification (NCBI taxonomy): domain Eukaryota; kingdom Metazoa; phylum Chordata; class Actinopteri; order Cyprinodontiformes; family Cyprinodontidae; genus Jordanella; species Jordanella pulchra. Next base: position 4,744 of record JAUZNJ010036167.1, read on the forward strand.
CCACAAATGAAAAAAATAGAATTTGAAATATTAAAGGATATAAGTTCCTGGGTTCAAATTCCAGCCCAGGATCTTTCTGCATGGAGTGTTCTTGTTCTCTCGGGTTCTCTGGCTTCCTCCCACATGACTGTAAGGTTGATTGGCATCTCTAAATGTTCTTTAGGTGTGTGTGAATAGTTACGTGTTGCCCTGTGACAGACTGGCGACCTGTTCAGCTGGTGTACCCTGCCTTTCTCCCATAAACCTCTGGAGATAGACACCAGCCCCACAATGACCCTGATGGATAAGCGGAAGAAGACGGATGGATGTTGTCCTTGTTGGATATCAGTTACTCACAGGACGCTGCATCTGATCAGAGTTATGCAATATATCACTGACACCCTGTAGTATTATATATGAGTGAAAATATTTAGGTCATCTTACTCCCAAGTTCATTGATAACCACTTTTTATTTATTTACCATAAATTAAAACCACAAACCGTGATTTGTTGCAAACACATTTAAAACCTGGGACAATGCAACAATTATATATTTGACTCTGTTACTCAGAGATAGTTTGTATCAACAAATAAGTTTGGATCAACATACAAATCAAACTTTCAGATAAAAAACTAACATATATGTCAATATTCAAAGGCATATATAGCCTGAATAAATAGAGTCCATTTGGGCTCAATCACAAAAACCGACAACAGTAAAACAAAAGCAAAGCTTAAATGATATATACTTTCATACACTAAAAGTAACATATCTCCAATAAATCGGGGAACAGCACTGTTGTTTCTTCTCTGGACAGGAGGTCCTCAGTTTCCAGTTGCCTATCAATTTACCACAAGCAGCTTTAGCTAATATTTGCAACCCTCCTTTTTACTGGCACAAACTACTTAATCAATTTAATCCCTTTTAAAAGTTTTACTCTTTAAAAAATATATTTTTGAAAAATTTAAAATCACTTTATCCTTCTCCCTCCCTCTTTTCTTTTTTGTTTTGTGCCTGAGGGCTGTTTTTCCAATAAAGATTCAAACACCCCCTCACCATTTTTAAAGTGTGTGCATGGGAAGGGAAGATAGGGTGATGAAAAGATGGAAAGAGGAGTGAAGGAGTGGAGGGGAACATATTCAGTGACATGCCTCTGTTTTGGTTATATCACACACAGAAATGGCTGACTAGAAATGATTGTTCAACCATTGCTTTGCTGCCCCTTTAGCACAGCAACCCCATGCAGCTCATTTAGTGCATACCCACTTTTTGTGCCACAGACTAGCAGCTCCAGAGTCAGAAACGCAGCATTAGTAACACCAGTAATCACAGGCAAATGTATTTCCGGGTCAGAATGAGCAAAATTAAAACCTACCTGAAACTATTGGCCAAAGCTAAGTGTAAATACAGACTGTTGAAGACAGTCTGCAACACCTGTACTGTCTGTCATCTTCCCCCCATGGAGACAATGTCTTCCTCATGGCCATAATCAAATGAATTGAAAACTAATTTGAATGATTTAAAAGACAGTGAGAATAGAGAAATCAGTAAAACCAATCAATGTGGTTTGTAAAACACAATTAGGTCTCCTTTAGAGACTTTTTTAGTTAAAGAAGCAATAAGTGAAATTTTATTGTTTTAGATAAATACTTAAGAAATAGTTTTGTGAAGAACTACAGGTATATTTTCAGATGAACTATGATAAGAAATCACAAACCATCTCTCTGTGTTGTTCTCCAGTGATGCTATGGTGATTTGATGAAATGTAATACTTATGGTTTGAGCAGCAATAGACCCAATGTTACCATCAAGTGAGGAGAGTAGCCTGTGCTAACACACTTAGCATTGTTTAATGCAGGCTTGTAAGCTCCCCACTGTGATCCAATCACACATTCAGGATATTTTCTTTTTTTTTAAGAATTAAAATTATAACGGAAATCTGGTACTTACATTTTTGGATTTTTTTATTTGACTAATTAGAATGATGCGGTCTCCCTGTGCATGCGTGGGTTCTCTCCGGGTTCTCCGGCTTCCTCCCACAGTCCAAAAACATGACTGTTAGGTCAATTGGTCTCCTTAAATTCTCCCTAGGTGTGAGTGTGTGTGTGCATGGTTGTTTGTTCTGTGTGTCTCTATGTTGCCCTGCGACAGACCGGCGACCTGCCCAGGTATACCCCGCCTCTCGCCTGGAACGCAGCTGGAGATAGGCACCAGCGACACTCCCGACCCCATTAGGGACAAGGGTGTAAAGACAATGAATGGATGGATGGATAGAATGATGCGGTAGTTGTCTTTCCGTGTACTTTGTGTAGTGTTTACACTTATTCTTTACATCTACAGCAACTTAATTGTGTTGTCTCTTTAATTGTTAATCAAAATGAGGAGATAAGGGAGGATTTTAGAATTAAAATAAACAAAATACTTTTAGTAGTTAATTTTTTTTACACTTCTGAAACAGTGGATGCTAGTAAACGAATACGTATCATGTGCTTCTAAGGCAATGTAATTCAACATTTGCTTAAAAAATATTCTATCTCTTTGTAAAAATTCAACATGCTGTAGGGCTCAATGGAAAAACATTTTACCAGTTTATATCCAATTAGTTGCAACAGACTGGCGACCAGTCCAGGTTGTACTTTGCCTCTCGCTCATAGCCTAGAGATAGGCTCCGCCATGACCCTGACAGAATAAGCGGGAGAAGATGAATGGATGGAGGGATATCCAATTTGTCCAACAGACCTGACGGTTGTTCGTGTTAATGATGAATCTTTTTTACACTCCGGGGTTTCTTGTGAAGACCTGATGGATTAGGGCTTGGTCTAGTTTTATTTACTATAGATACGCTTCCAATTGAAATTATCACATCACATGGGATACATTCCACTGTTGTGCTTCTGCTGATGATATTCATCTTTTATTTATCCATAAATCCTAAAGAATCCAATTAGTTAACAAGACTATAGAAATGCCTTAAGACAACCCGTGTTTCTGAAAGAGAAACTGTTTAGTCAGTTACTTAATCTGGGTAGAACTAGATTAGAACCTTGGTCTCATCTTTGACCAGGAAATGTCATTAGTTGTACCTAGGATTTCCTTTTTGTTGATCCCCATATATTGCCAAAATGTTAAATGTTTAGCCCATGGTGAATGATGCTGAAGAACTATTTGATGAATTTGAGTTTGACCCCCCTGTGTTCCTCATGCCTCAAGGTTAAACCTCTTTGTTAGGTCTTACACCGAGTCATCTCAACTCCTGCAAGAGTCCATTGGGCCTAAAACTTCTCCACGGTCAATATTTGCAGCTCTGTTGCTTTTAGAAGGCACCTGTCTTCCCATACAAAAATCACTTTAAACCAGGGGTCTCAAACTGGTTCCTGAAAGGGCCGTGTGGCTGCTGGTTTTCTTTCCACCCAAGCAGTTGCACAGCAGACTCCATTCATCTCATCAAGTCAATCTAGTCTTAACCTGATGACTTGATGAGATGACTATAGTCTGGTGTGCTACTGCTTGGGTGGAGAGAAAACAAGCAGCCACATGGCCCTTTCTGGAACCAGTTTGAGACCCCTGCTTTAAACCAAACACCAATCATAACTTTGAAATTCTTCCTGTCTCTTCCTTAGTTTGGATTACTGGCCAAGAACCCAAACTGTAACCAATACTACCAAGTTATTTATTCACTTCTTTATTTCCTCAAGGATTGTGACTTGCCTCCTAAGAGTCCCTTCCATGTCTTGTCTGTAAACTCTGCAACTTCTGAAAACCAGAATTTAATCTTACAAGACCTACTCTATGATCTAACTGTTCTCTTTTTCCCCCCTCTACTGCAAAACTTTATTTCCTTAGCCTGCCCATTGTAGGCAGTTCCTGTTGAAACCAAGATTACCTTTTCATGTAAAAGCATCTTCAGCATAATGTGAGGCTGCAAAGTCAACAGTCCAGTTATGACTCTAGGCTGCAAACCATACTTTTGCTCTATGATCTGAGGTCTATTTCTCATGACTTTCCCCTAGAGAGATTAGATTCAGTTTATGTCTGTGGCTCTTCAGATGTTCATGTCAAAGCATAGCTCTCCTCTAATTTTTTTTTCCCACTGACGGACAAAATATGTTTTTATTCTAATAAGTTTGTATAATAAAAATCACTTTTCAGACCATAAAACAGAACTAATATGAGCTGCTAAACTTTTTATTCAGAGCCAGTTTCTTCAATGAGTTGCTGATGTCCAGCAAGATGTTGCTGGTTTGCTATAATTCACAAGTATTAGTGTGGATGGTGTAAAGTGTCTCTTTGCAGTTACCTGATACAACAATGTAACTTTTAGCCGCCAGAGGCACTGAACCTGGAAGTCACAGGCGTAGAACCCTAAAGGCAACTGGCAACACTCCGCTTTCACAAGATTCCTGTGTTTTGGAATGTGATAGAGGACCACTTTGGATCCACAGATTGAGAAGACATGGAGTTACTTGTAAAGACAAGTGTTCTAGCTGTTTTGTTGGCTAACAACAAATTTTTAGGGTTATTTTTTTTTTTTATCATTGAGCGACGGATCCGAACCTCTCAAGTTACATAGGAAAGTTTTGGGAAGGGCAGCCTTGAACGGAGCATCAATATGAATCAAGCGAGGGTTATTTACTTAATTTTTAACTCTTGGGTCAAGGAATGAGGAATGAGGACAAAATAGGATTCAATGCCCTGTCTCCACCTCAGACACCAACGTCTCTTTTTCCTGAGTTTTGTTCAACTTACTGATTGCCCTTGCTATGCATATTAGCGACTCATGTTCGGAGCCTTCTATTACTTTATAGCACTTTGCATATTTATTTATATGCTGGGACAGGCTGGTCCAGGCAGCAACTGCAGTTGAGCTCTATTTCCTTCAAATAAGGACTTGTAAGCATGAGGTGTGCAGGCTTTTAATGCGTCCTTATTTTTTCATCCTCAACAACTAATGAAATTTGTGCCTTACGTTGCTTAAGGGTTACTAATTTCTGTACAACAACATTCTGCCTATATTTAGGTGTAAAACAAGGTTGTATTTGTTCAGTATGTATTTGTAACAAAATGATGTCCCAGAGATGTTCAGTAGCAGTTTATGTACCATGATACCTCAGCGACATTGGCATAAAACTGGGATGCTTACTGTCCTAATATATATATCAGTTCATTTGTCTCAAAAGTATACAGAACAGCTGTTAAGGTAAATAAATCCAACCTTTGATCTCATTACTCATATTACTTATACTGTGTTTACAATTGACAAGCTGTATCTTTTGTAAAGTTGCTGTAATGTCCAAGATATAATGAAAGAAACATGATTTAACTTCTTACAAACCATAAATATATATACAAATGTTGAAAAAATTAATTATAATCAATTACAATATTTAAACCTAACCTGGTGTTTTGGGTTATTGTTCTTATCTACTATTAACAATTTCTTTATGAAGCTATTTTATATCTGTCATACCAGATGATGAATGCAGCAGTTTACTGATGTGGTAATCCCTTATTTCAAACCATTAATAACCAAAATTTATTGAACTAGGTTTTAAAGCATGTGAAAAAACACAATACATAAGTCTCTGTGGTTTGAGTCCTCCATCATAGTTGACAGGACTCTGATTACAGTTAGTGCCGTTAAAAATCATGCAACCTTTATAGGATGGTTTCAAAGATGAGTCACAATCGAACTAATTTTAGAGAGCTTTTAGTTTAAACTCGACAGTGATTATAAAACGTGAAACAGGATGACACCGAAAGAGAAAGAAGCAGTGTGAACTTCTGTGCACAGTGATTGTTGCATCTCAGTCTGCATGGCAGTGGAAGAAAGAAAAACCTTGAATCTAAATGCAAGTTGTGAATATTAAGCTAGGAGTGACATGATTTATACTATTGAGTGTTTGTGTTTTGTTTCATCGAACGTTTTATGTAAATCTGAGATATATGCTTATAAGCACAGTTGCCTTTCTTTAGTGACCTTTAACCAAAACTGTTCCCCACATTTATTTGCCATTGAAGTAAATTTTGTGAAAATTACTGCATATGTTTATTTAAAAGCCAAAGGTAGATGCCTAAAATACTCAACATACCTAACAGAGTTTACAAGTTACTGACAAAGTGTCTTCTGTATTTTTTAAGTTTAATATGTAGAGGATGTTTTTTTAAACATCCATTTGGTTTGTTTATTCTGTGACCTACTTTTTAGGGTTAGACAAAAGACTAGGAGGAACCTCCTTGATCTTTGCAAACCCACATTTGGAGATACACAACAGCCTGTTCCGATGTTACTGAACCTCTGTCACAGGATAAAATCAGAAATGGTAAGATAGTAAATGTGTGTTGTATGATAGAATTTATTTCAGAGAATTACATTAATTGTTTTTTAGAATAACTGTAAATAATTAACTAATTAAGAAGTCTTTACTTAAGGGAGTTGTACTCCCTTACTTGGTAATTACGTAGGATGAGCTATTTCCAGTTGTTTACATCATTGCAGTTTTACCAAAAAAACTCAAACATATTTCATGAAGTGTTACAGTAAAGTTCAAAATTACTTAGAGAACTGAAATATGTATGTATATGTATATAAAATAAATAATTTAAATCTAAACTTGCAAGATGTGTGAATATTTAAGCCTAACATAGATCGTAAATATCAATTTTGGTCTCCGAGGGTACCTCAAACATATCATAAGGTTATTGTCCTTTTTGCTCGATAGATTGAAGTGGCAATGAAATAATAAACCAAAAATAAAGAAACTGTTATTTTTTATCCTAGACAATCACGTTTATTTCTTTTGTGTCTTTTAAAATTCAGTTATTTCTATATTCAACAACAGACAAGTTTTTCAATGTTGAAAACCTAACCTAGCATGTTGGTTGAAACCAATAAAAAATTGGTTCAATCAAGCTGCGCCTGCATTTAACAGAGTGGTTATGACATAAGAAAAAATCTGATTTACTTCTAACTTTGCAGCTTTTAGTGTAGGCTTTCATGGGGATAAAAATAAACAGAAACAGCTTAAATCATACAATTCTGATGAAAAATAAACAGCTAGTTTTATGAATATTTGAATAAAATGGAAGATTTAAAGCTAAAATTGAATTTTTGTTTTTTTATTTTTTTTATTTCTTCTAACCAACAGTAAGTCTACAACCTTTGAAATGCTATAATCATATATGTGAACTGAATTTAGCAAACCTTTTTAGATAGAAAAAAAAAATCAGGTGACTAATTAA
>JAUZNJ010036168.1:0-36485 GCA_034780135.1 Jordanella pulchra
GTTTTATCACACCTCTTTTTCCCCATTTAATGTATTACAGTTAAGATAACTTCCTCTGTGTTAATAGGAAAATAATAATAGAATAGAGATAACCTTTATTGTTCCTCGGTGGGGAAATTCATGCGTCCCATCAGCAAAGTAAAAAACAAATGCAGATACCGACAAGGGTATAAACAAAATATCTAAAAAGGATAGCTTCTCTGTTCTGCAACCGCTTCATTCATGGACTGGTAGATGTTCAACAGTGTTGTTATTTTATTCAGGTATTAAAAAGGTCTGTATCTCATATGAAGTCTTTGTGTTGGTTTGTTTGTGTGTGTGCACATGCATCTGAAATGCATGCAAATGATTGGTTAGAGTTGGGGAGTTGATTTTTATTTTCATCGTATGAATGTTTCTGTAAAGCACATTTTGCAACATTCTGTTTATATGAAAAATAATTATTAGAAAAAGCTTTAAAACTGTTTGTCTGATACAAAGATATTATCTTCACAAATTAAATTGTTTGGTTTTGGGGGGTTTTGTACATGTTATGCTGAGACCAAAGCTGCCAGGAAAAAAAAAGCAGTTTTTATTCTCTGAACGTTATTGTAAATGTATGCATAATAGAGCAATAACATTGATAAGATGTGCCAAACAATTACAGATTAAGGAATGAATGGCGAGGCAGGCAAGGAAAGTTTATTTTTTTAACACGGTTTAGCAGCAAGACATTTCTAAGGGTTGTGCATGAGGAGAAAAAAAGCAAAGTACACTGCAGTGGTGTAAAGACAACACAAATAATTAAGAGAATAAAAGTGAATAACTACAATAAGATGATTATATACAAAATAAATAAAATAGATTTTTTTAAAAAAAGGAAAATTGGACTAAAAATCTAAATTGTTTTGATAGTAGATGGAGTGGATATCACTATGAGCCCTCATCCTCTCTTCTTGTTTCAGGATGATCCTTTCTGGACTGTAAACAGAATGTCTCTACGGGAGAAGAATCGAACCGCCAAGCAGAGTGTGTGCAGCCTGGAGCAGCTTCTAAAGCTGGCTTCCTCTTACAACAGTACAGTTGTTTTTAGGTTACGACGGCCTCCTCCGGAGCATCCCTGCTACACCACATGGATCAATGATACGCTGCAAGTAGTGCAACAATCTGGAGTTCCTCAAAGCCTGGTAGGAGGGAAATGTCTGTACTCTTGTTTATATGTTCTTCACCATATCGTTCTGTATCTTGGAAACACGAAGCTTTGAATGTAACCTGTAGGGAACCTCTCTTTTCACTATTTTTATTTATTTTTATGCTTCCGCCTCTTTTATTGTTTTTATTTTTATCATCCCCACCTTAGGTCATGTGGACACCTGATGATGAAAGAGCTCAGGTGAAACAGTTTGCACCTGGTTTCATCCAGACGTCGTTGGTTAAACATAGCCCTGAGTATCTGCACAGCTCCGGCATCAGCAGGCTGCTGCTTAGATACAACCAAGTCAGCACCAGTGAAATCAGGTAGGTGCACATGCAGTACCGTAATTGGCTGTCGTTTGCCAAGAAGAATGAACTGTATGTGAGTGAAGCTTCTAAAATGCTTCTTACTGCCCACAGAGATTATTCCAGAAACAACATCAGCCTTACGCTGTACAATGTCAACAAGCCGTGGCTGTACTCACTGCTCTGGTGCAGTGGGGTGGCAGCCGTCTCCTCAGAGGCCCCACATGTCCTCAGAAAGGTGCCTTATCCCATCTGGCTAATGGTAAGAGTTCATCATTTTGATATTTGATTACATTTGATTTAATATAATGAATAAATGTAACCATAAACTGAAATTTTAGAGGAATTTTGTTTGAATACAATTATTTAGTTCTGGGGAATAAAAAATTACATTTAACAGGTGATTTGTTTTGCATGACTGTAAGGAAACCTATACCTTATTCCTAAAGATGATTAGCTGATATGTTTTGATTGATTACTGCTGAAAACCTTTTGGTAAAATATGACTTTCTGTGTCAGTAAGATATTGATAGAATATGATGCAGAGGAGCATTTCTTTTAGTCACTGGTTTCTAGGGTTGTAGAGAACACACCTCTGTCACAGACAAAGATGAAATGATTTTCAACAAAAAACACTCCTGGGAAATTTGCTTTGAAACAAAGAATATACATGAGGGAAAGCACCAGGGTCTGATGTGAGTAAAAGAAAAAGGCTGTCTTTATGAGGCAGGAGATTAACATTGAAAATCATCATAGCTGATTGTATTTACAAAATACAAAATATGTTTAAAGAGTTTGACGTGAATAAAAGGTGTGAATTTATGATGTAGGACTGATACTTAGAAAATTTGAGTCAAAGCAAATCTACAGTATTATATCAGGTTGATCTTGCTGAGATAACGTCAGATTCAAAGAATCATTTCAAATGACTGGAATATGATTTATTTTTATTTATTTATTTTATTTAACATCGTTCTGTAGAGTAAACCTGGCGTACATCTTTCAGCTAAAATGGCCCAGTTTGTTTATTTCCTGTTCTCAGCATGGTACCCCATCATTTTCTAACACTTATTTAGAGACCCAGAGGTGAGGGCGTCCTCCCTGTCACGTACCACTGAGCTGCTCAAATCATGGGTTTCTGGATTATTCATCTGTAGTTTTCTTACACTTTGGCTTCGGAGCTCTGGTCAGACTTGACATCTGCAGGGATCTCTGTTAGTTTGGATGTATTCAGATTAAAGCATTTTTCTTTTCATATTTACACATTTAAATGAACTCCTAAACTTCCTCTCCCCCTGTTTGAATGAATATCTTTCTACCTTTTTCCATATTTTCTAATATTACAGCTCCCCTTTTTCAATGTATTTTATTGTAATTTTGTGTTATAAACCAACCAAAGCAGTACATAATTGTGCTATTCATTTGTATTTGTTCTGATGCCTCTCAATAGATTCATACACATCTAACTGCCTTTAGAAGGCACTAGGTTGTTGTTAAAAGAGCATGCATTGAGATGGGAATTAAACCTTTGCTTATCTTAAGCAGCAACAGAGAAGCTGCGAGAACCTAAATAAGACAAAGAATGCCTGGTGGGGAAGGCAAATTACTTAATACTCGACTATTACTTTCCAACCAGAGCTACATGGACTAATTAGGTAGAACCATGTGTTAAAATGGACCAGTCAAACTCCATACACAAATCTAAGTGGGAATCTTGGGAAAACATCAGAAATAGATATTGCTCTCTGTGCATTTGACTGCGCTTCAGCTGTTTGCCTCCAAAAAAGCTAAAATGTGAGTCCCCAGATGTGCAAAAGTGATATAGACCAGGTTCTTGGTTCTCCAGAGAGCTCTTATCTTTTCCTGCCAAGCAGTTTTCAGCAAGCTGCTGAGTGTGGCTCTGTCAGAAAAGCACCTTAGGAGCTCTCCTAAGCCCTGGGGTGCTTTGTGGAAAAAAAAAGAAAACATTTATCTTCAGAAGAGGAAACTCACAAGGAAACTCTTTTTCTTGAAACAACTGAAATCTACTTTCATGCTTCGTATTTTTGCTGAATCCAGTTCCTGAAAATTTCTACCCATATTTGCTTCCAAAGATGATTTCCCTCATTTTCAACTGATAAAATGAAACGCAATAAAGTTTATTCTTAATCAATAAAATGGATTTATCAAATGTTCTGTTTAATGATTAGATTTTTGAAAAATCTGATCTATTTTTTTCTACTGATACACTCCTTAGGCTTCCATAGTTCAGCCGAGTTTAGTTGGCTTTTTTTTTTTTCTTAGAAATGTGCTAATTATGATAAACCAGCAGACTGTGTAACGCCATTAGCTACAAACATTGTGCTGGTTATATTTTCATTGTTTGTAGTAAAAGACTGTGTTACAAGCAATTATTGCACAGCTTGAATTTTGTTGCCCTTTCAATTTAGATCACCCACCAAACGGTGATGATTGAAATAAAATCTATCTTTTGAAAGTAAATCATGTCATTTTTCAATTTTATTATGAACCTTAAGGGAGAAAAAGTTCTATTGATCAGATTTTGTTGGAAAAGTCGGAGACCCAGCCCTAGTTTGTACAGATATGGTTTAGAAATATGGCTCCATCTGGTGGTGTATTCTACACATTGCAAGTCTATCATAACCGCCTGTTTGTGCTTTCAGAGGCCAAATGAATACTGCCTGATGTGGGTGTTTGCAGACCTCATCTCCCTTGCTGTTGTCCTCGGAATATTTATTTTGCAAAAGTAAGTGCACAAACTGTATGATTGTCAAACTAAGTGCACATGCAGATGCTCATGTGTTTATTCCATTCTGAAATACTAAGAAAGTATGTTTGTACTGCTAATACCAGTCTATTCTACATGTACAGTTTAATCAGCACTCCTCTGGTGCTTGTTTCTCTCTTAGGAGACGGTTTTTGTTTGTTTTGCTGATGACTCTTCTTAACCCACCCTTAGATGGAGAGCTTTTGGTCCCCCCCTCTCTATCCTTGTAACCATTAGGTACAAGTGTGTTTCTGCCCAGCTTCTGACAGCATCTAAACTGACCTCTCTTTTCTTCCGCCTTCTTTTGTCCTTTTTTTGTCTTTCTTCCTTTTCCCTTGTTCTCTCTTTTTCTCCTCCTGTCGTGCATGCTCTCCTCCTCCTCCTCCTCCTCCTCCTCTTCTGCTCCATTGTGGCATCTTCTCTCAGCTATCACATGATCAGGTAACTGGGTCGCCTCCTCTGACCCAAAACTCTTCCCCACTTTTACCCTGTTTCTGTTGGCATACACCCACATTTGTTGTTTTTTTTTACCATCTTTGACCTTGTTTCCTCTTATTTTTGCCTTCCTTGTTCACATAAAATCGTATTTAGAGTTTTCTAACCTTCTCCATATCCACCGTCCTTCTGTATTTATTCTCATCTGTATCAGCTCTTTTACATCCAAACCTTTTCACTGTATTGCTGCCTGTTTTCTCAACCACTCATTCCTCAAATGGATCCAGAATCAATGTGCACAAACCACAAAATACGATTAGAAGCCATAATACTTTGCAATTATCAGTCTAAAAACCATAATGCCTAAATGAAGAAAAAACATTTGATTAATCTTCATTTGTTAGAAAAGACCCACACATTTTATTTGTTAATACTTTAAACTAAATTATATTCATTTCTCTATCTAACCTCTACTCATTAGTTGCACTTCATTGTGAGTAATACCCTTTAAGTTGATTCAATTAATTAGAAAACGCTCTTTTCATTCATGTAAAGGCCATGTTTCCCCACATGACTGCTAATCCTTAGTAAAACAGGAAGAGCTATAAACTGCAGCTGCACAGGTCTGCTCATTAAAATGTTCATGCCCTACTGGATAATGTAGAGTGTATTCTCTGTAGATGCATGGCATTATTAATTGCTTTGCTGGCAAAAAGCCCTTTCCATGATTGTTGCTTAATCAAGCAGGAGTTTTTAAAATTAGAAACCATTGTGTGAAGGTCTTTGAGTTAAAAAAAATATCTCTTTGAAGAGCCTGAACACTTATCTGCTGAAAGCACAGAATGCGCTATAAACTGCATTCATTAGCAGTCTCATGACTATGTATTAGTTAGCCTCTCAAAAACAGAGAGTACACTTGGTGTGATTTACTGATATTTATATGTGTATTTCTTCATTACCTTGATAACAACTCTGTTATTAAAATCTATGAGGAATTCTAGTGATACTGGCAGCAGAGCTGCAGCACTCTTCTGCTCATTCTCATAGCTTTATTTTTTACCGTACATGGAGTTTGGTGTCTGAGTTTAGCTGGATGTCTGTCGCTTCCACAAAATCCATCTTCGATTGTTTGCTAGGCTGCACCCATTTAACTTTGATGTGCTTGATCACATCCGCTGAACAGCGAACTTCCAACCCGAAGTAAATTCAGGAAAATAGGCTACAGGCTTATAGATGCATCAGCGCTGAACGACTGAGGTGTCAGTCTGCATATCAAATCATGTTTTGGTCGTTAGGAGTCAAATAAAAAGGCTATCTTAGAGATATTTCTGATTAAGAAGTTGGATAACTTCTCTTTAAAAGCTTAGATTTAATTGATGGAGCGATATTTGCTGCTTTATAGCAGAAAGTCTAAGGAGAAAATCGGGCCACCAGATTGAAGGGTCAGGCACACTTTTGTTAAGTAGTGGTGATTGAACACAACATCAGCACATCTGCCTGTACATGGCTAAAATAATGTAATGAATAATTGGACTGATCTAGTCAAAGTCTGTTCTCAAATCCAGTTAAGATGTTTAATGGTATTTAAACAAGCTGCTTATTCTTAAGAACCTTCCAATGTGACTGGATGAAGAAATAACCAAATGTGAGGCCAGAATCTCTCCACAGAGATTTCGAAGACTGGTTGCCAGGGATACATTCATTTCTTACATAAAACTATATCTTGTTTTCTCCTGATAAATGAAGTCATTTGAAAACTGCCCTTTTTATTTATAACAGGGGTTATCTTTTGTCCATTTGTAGATCTGTTTCTTTAGATAAGTTTCTCTGCTTTACAAATGTCTATTACTGCATACAGAGTCCTTTAAAATTATCCTTAGATTTTGAATTGTTTGACATTAAAACAACATTGGGACTTTATGTCAAGGTCCAACATGGCTTATATGAAAGTAAAAAGAAAAAAGGTCTCTGGGACCTAAAATGAGGCCTAAATGGAACTTGTTGTCTTTTGTGTGACAATAAATCCCACTGAAGGTTGTAATAGTAACTGTGCAAAATGTGAGACAGTTGAAGGAATTTGAGTAAAAACAAGAGACATTTAAGTAAAGAATATTCATAAAGTTGACCAAGTGATTTTCACAAACAGTCCTGTTTAGTCGGATCAAACTGAGACCCAGATGCATACCTTTAGTCACCTCTCTGTCCTTTTACCCACTATCGTTTAAAATAAAAAAACATGTCCTCAGATGACCTTTTCTACAAAGAAAACGAGCCTTGCTCAGTGGTTATTTAAAAGCAATTAGAAGTTTTCTCTCTTCAGACCAAATCATTTCCCTCAGAAATAGGCAAATTACTCTGAGCTGATTCTAAAGGTCCTGTGATTTCTGAGTGGACTTTGTGACCCGTGTAGGTATCGAACGAGTGGCATGCGCAGCTACAACCCTGAGCAGATCATGCTGAGCGCAGCGGTAAGGACATCCAGCCGAGACATCAACGTCATGAAGGAGAAACTGATCTTCTCAGGTAAGATTCTTCCTGTGGTTTTGTTTAGTTGTTAAATGGAGTTCCTGGAGTTAAACCCACCAGTGACAAAGCACTTTGAATCCCTGTCAGCCTGCATGTGTGCGTGTCTGTGATTTTTGTCGCTGCTCTCCACGTCTCTTCCATGTCGCAGCTCAACCCCAGTAAAGGGCCCCCCCTTCAGCATCCTTTGTGTGACGTATCGCCTCCTGACCATCCTACCTCATCCGTTCTCTTCGCAAGCAGCGACTGTCTCTTTTCCACACATCCGTTTTCCCATTGCTCGTTAAACCTGTCTGCCTCCTTTGCCCGTTGCTTCCCTGTAATCCATGCCTCCATCCTTCCATGTCTGTTCATCCCACAAACCTCCTACTGCGACATAGTGTAGGAGATCTTTTTGTCTAGACAACCTCTATTCCCGGGGAACAAAAGTAAGTCCATGATGTTTGTGGGGTTAGAAGGCTGCAGGACTTATTGCATCCTGACTTTCTTTGAGGTTATGCTCTGTTGCCCTCTAGAGGTGAGGAACGGTGGCAGCGCTGAGGAGCTGTTTGAAGAACATGGCTTCGACTCCTACACCAATCAGAGCATCAGCCAGTGACTCTCAGCCCAATCTGGAGGAGTTTTCTGGAGTGACGAGAAGTCTCCCCCTGTGGCCTGCTGATGAACTGTTGGGAAAAACGCCCAGTTGCTCTGTGTAAACTCTGTAAATAAAGTTTCTGTTCTTCTCTCGGACCTCAGGTTTATCACGCATGACTACAAGCTCTAATTTTTAGACTGAATTGTCCAAATCTGACAAATTATCCCTCCGTATCTAAACATTCAGGGCCTCCCCATCTGCTTCTTAACTTAAAGCTAAATTTCCAAAATGGTGGCTGATTATTATCATTATTATTATTATTATTATTATTATTTGAAGCTCGGTAAATGTTTTCGCAGCATGATGCTTCTGCCTGTAGTTCAAGAAATGTATATTTATATTTAAAGATATAAACCTGAAACTGTTTACAGATGTCTTGCCTTCTTCTCCAGACAGATTATTCTCACGATGCATGTAAAGTATTTTGATACCCGCTGCCTGCCGTACTCGTGATCACTGGATCCAAATGTATGAAACTTCTGGACCTTATGTGAGCTGTGCTCCCAGTTAAACCAGAAGAGATTGTGAAAATGGTTTAGAGGATTAAATTCACTTTTTGGTTGTTTATTTTTGATTGTTTCCTTTTGTAACCTGTTAAGTATCATATGGATTCTGACTGCGTACGTTTTTTTTTGTTTGTTTGTTTTTTACCTTGTGTGCAGTGTTGTGATGAATGTGTAATCATAAAAGTAACTTACAAACAAAGTGACAGTTTAGTCATTCCAGGGTGAATAGGCAGGCCTATAGATTTGCTCTCATTCTGTTGTATTTTCATGTTGGGGAAACGTGGTGCATGTAACTGTTGGTGTAAATACTGATGAACTCTGGGAATGTTAAGTGAAGCTCGTCGAAGGGATGCTGCAGATCATACCGGGAAACTGGTTGCCTTTTGTTTTTATTTTATTACTTTGTGTATTAGTGTGCCTGAGAATTAAAGATGAATTATTCAAACATTGAAGGCTTCCTTTGTGTATTTGTTTCTGCTTATGGGTCTCCTCTTCCAAAAAAATAGATAAGATTGATGTATTTCTGGCTCCATAAATGATGACGTTCTCATTGTTTATCCCCTGCGTTGGGTCATCAAGGTTTAGGATTACAATAATGTATTTATTTTACTAGAATTATTAGTTTGATGTATTTTTTTATTGTATTTGCAATTGGGTACTTGAGTCTTAATTTGTTGTGGAAAAACTATGGGTACATCCTCAAACGGTTACATTCCAAACATTTATGTGTTGTTTATGATGAAGCTGTAACTCGAATGCCTTTAGCAATCATCACCACTAAATGTAATTCTGGACTTTTCTTTTTTTAAAGAGTTTTTCATATTTGAATAACTGTTGGCAGGAAGGACCTTTTTTTTTTTTTTAAAACCTACAATGGACTTTGCTCTTTAACAAAATATGTTTGGATGCGTTTAGGATTGTATTATAGTGTATCCAGCTGTTTAAACCATGTCAATTAGGGAGGTAAAGAAGTTGAAGAACCTGGATCACAAACGGCTCTTCAGCCACTCCTCAGGTGGCACTACTGAGAGCTTCCAAAGCCTCAACTCAAATATTTCCTTTGTCTCTGTTCTCTTACAAGCCAGAGGACATCTGTCAACATGAAGGTGTTTATTTCATAGTGGTACCTTCTTTATTACACGTTACGCCCTCAGTTCAAAGTGTAAACCTATGGACAAGATTCTTCTGCTGATGGTGGAGTTTACGGTTCCAGATTACCTTTTCTTGAAATAGTTCAGACATTTGAAACCCGGACAAGGATGCCGTCTCACATCAACACTCCTGAAATTTGCAAAAAGAGCTGTCGACTATTTAGAGACGATTGTGCCAGCAGCTCACCTATTGTGCAACTTCCTAAAGGAGATTTAACCAAAAATGGTGGGGATTTCAGTCAGGTTGTGTATGAATGTGTAGATAAAATTAATTTTTTCGCCCAATTCTTACTTCAGTTCTATCTAAATGTCAATTGTCAAATCTTAAATGTAAAGGTTACAAGAAATGAAGGAAGATGTGACAAAAATAAAAGAAAAAGGACACAAGGGTTAGAAAATGGGACAGGCAACGATGTCTGTAGATATTTTGCTCTACTTTTCATCCTTATGACCAAGAAGATTTCAAAGCCAGTTCCAGACTGCATGGAAACTTTGCATACAATGATTCCACTGGAAAAACAAGGGTTTGTAAAAATCTTCCAAAACCCAAATTGAAGGTGGGCATCTTCTAATGATTGTTGATAAACTTCTCAGTAGATCTTTATGAACCATTGAAGGACGCTAAACGTCTTGTACTAGATCAGAATTAAGGTGGAATACAGGCTTTCTAAAGAAAGACTAAAAACAGACGAGGAATGACATTTTAATGTGTGGAAAAGCAAAACACAGCAGTTTCCCTTCTTTATCATGTCTGGTTTGATCCTGAAAACATTCAGTACAAAAATAGATCTGAGATCCTATATAAGTTTTACAGGTTTTTATAGAGAAGCATATTTTACACATTTGTTCAAAACTAAATTTGGCACAAGAAAAAAATGCAGGGATATTCTACAGAATGAATGTTGGCTAATTTCTGAGGTCTTTTCGACCTTTAAAAAAAACAAAAACTGGACAATAAAAGTTTAATTAAAGATTAATTAAATGCAGGAGGAGCTTAAACAGTTTATATATATATATATATAAATGTCCATATAAGCACTCAGTTTATAAAACAGTGAAACATCTAAGCGTTACACAAACAAGGCACTAACACTTTGGTCCTTCTGTAGGAATGTCAGAACCCAGCTTCAGCATCCCTCCTATGACACGTTCATTTATTTCCATTATTGCACAAAAGTCCAAACAGGTTTGATTCCTTAAAGTGCATCACTGAGCGCATTTATCGATTCCACTTCACATAGTGGCAAATACCCCATGGCACTAAAAGGAAAGATCCCACTTCACAACCTGTTTGTTGTGAAGCGTTAACATGAAGCGAGGCTTTTTAAACACATTGGCAGCTTTCTGAAAAGGCACCGACAGGATGGAAGAGCGCGGGTCCGTTAAATAAAAAACAAACAAAAAAAAAAAAAACACTCATGAAGAAACAACCAAAATAAATAAATAAATAGATGAAAACGTTCAGACTGGTCTTTAACTCTTTCAAACAAGTTGCTCCCTGAATGAAGGTTGAGATGCTACGGGGCAGTAAAAACATGAGACACCATTTAATCAACCCTGATCTAAGCGAGTTATTACTGCTAGAGCCAAGTGTGCAACAAAAGCAAACGTGTTTTTGAGTCACTTAGGCTGGAATCATGTTTCAACACATTTTGTTTGTCATATTTCCACATAACGGTGGAAGCAGGAAGCTGAATGAGCTTGCAGGCATTAAGAAGATGCTCCTTACGTCACGCTCTTCTCTTCCACAGTAACAGGAATCAGAAGTCGTCTCTCTGACTCTGGATTAGCTGAAGTTCGTCTTGCGCAGGTGTCTGTTGGGGATTTCTATTGCGCTCACCTGCAGCGGCCAGGAGCCGCCCATGATGCCGGCCTGGATGGCCACGCCTGTCACCACAGCCAGGTCAGGGTCCACCGACGTGTTGGGCTCCTTCTGGAAGTACTCGCTGATCAGCTTTCTGATCCGCGGTATCCTGGTGGAGCCCCCCACCAGAACTATCTCGTCCACGTCCTCTTTCTCGAGGTGGCCCTCGGCCAGCACCGTCTTCACCGGGACCAGGATCTTCTGGAAGAGGTCCTCGTTGAGCTCCTCGAACAGCTCGCGAGTGATCACGGCGTTGAAGTGAACTGAAGGGGGAGCGGGGCCCGCTGAGTCATGGTGGGTGTGAAGGTGCAGGGGGACATCGATGGATGCGCTGGGGTGGAGGGTGAGGTTGAGTTTGGCGGCTTCCACGGCCTGTCGGAGACGGTGGATGTCCTCCTTGAGGACAGGGGCGATGCCAAACTGCTGCCGGACGCGCTCAGTGGTGTACTGGAACAACCTCTGACTGAAGTCTTGACCTCCCAGCTTGTTATTTCCTGTAACAGAACATATTCATAAAAGTTAGACGTTATTTCTGCTTTCTGTATTTTATCAATAATTAAATACTGAGGCATTACAAGTATTTACCTTCTGACAGATTTCTTTTGAATTTTTAACAAGTTTCATTATATTAAAAACAATATTTGACAAAGATCAGCTGAGTTATAAAAGAATAAAGTAAATAAATATAGATTTTACTCATTAAAGGAAAATAATCCAATGGATCTGTTTGTATCAGGAAAAGTAATCACTCCATAAACCTTTGTCATCAGCAGCTACCACCAAGCACATTCAGAACTAACGAGTCTTTTCCATCTTTTAGGAGGGATCTTAACCCATGCCTCATCCCAGAGGAGGATCCTTTGGGGGGTTCATGAAGTTGAACAGCTTGTTTCCCAAATGTTGATCAGATTTTAGTTTAATTCTTTGTTCATTTGTGATTCCATTAGTTACAGGAAGTCATTCCAGATCCTAAAGCAGCTGATTAGCCCCAGACCATCATATTACCACCACTATGTTTCTCTATTGGTATGATATCCATCACAAGTGCTGCATCAGTATTACAGCCTACACAACAGGTACCTGACCTTTTAAAAGTGCAGTTTCTGTCTCATTTGTCTACAGAATATTTTCCCTGAAAGTTTTGCTGCTATTTTTGATCAGCAGAGTTTTCACCTTAGATTCTCTTCAATCTATCCTGTTTCTTTCTCATTATTAAATCTTAAACACAGACCTTAACTGAGGCAAGTAAATTTAATCTGTTCTTGAGTCTCTTTAGATGAGAGCATGATGTGTAGCTTTATGGGAACTTTTAGCCTACTTCATGTGCTCCTGCTCTGACATCAGACTGAGGACCATTTCATCTTCAGATCAAGGACAGCTTGAACCAAAGTGAGGCCACTTACTGGTCGTCATTACCTATTTTACTAAGGGTTAGGTTTAGGACTAAGCTGTGAACAGAGTTTAGGTTACGGTTAGACTGGTGAGGGTTGATGGATCCTTCCGTCAGTACTGAGCTGGAGGATAAAAGCAATCTCCGACTCCGGTCCGACCGCCTGGAACATGCTTCGACGGGACCTCAAGTTTTCCAACCTGGTCACACTCGGAGTGTTCAAGGTTTTATTAAAAAGATTTGGGAAAACATTTAAAGGCACATACACTTGTTTTTAAATCATTTAAATAATATATATATTGTGAGTTAATTTGTTTTTACTATGTGTTGCTGTTTTTAATCCTGCTGTTATTGTTTTGTTAAACAGGTCTCTTTTGTAAATGAGACACTAAGTCTCAAAGGATTTTCCTGTCTGAATAAAGGATTAAATAAATAAAAAATATATGATCATATATTATCAACTTTATCAGCTTAAAGCTGAAAGTTTTTGTGATCCCATTTACCTGCCATTGCCCTGGTTAGAAACATGCCTCCCTGTTTGTTGAGCAGAGACACATCCAGCGTGCCCCCCCCAAGGTCCACCACCAGCACATTGAACACATCCACTTTATGCAGGCCGTAGGCCATGGCTGCAGCCGTGGGCTCGTTGATCACACGCAGGATCTCCAAACCTGTCAAGTCATGAAGAGAGAAGTTAGTGTTGCAATCTTAAGTCACGATAAGGCTGAAGATTAAACCAGACTTTTCACGCCATTTTTATCCTCCGCACAGAAATCAAGGAAGGAGTTGCCTTGTGTGACTCTGCTTCTTCTCTTTCTGAAACAGCTCACCTGCAAGGTTAGCGGCTCGGACGGTGTAATTCCTCTGCCTTTCATCAAACTCTGCAGGCACCGAGATGACGGCCTTTTGGATGGGTACGCCCAGCTGCCGCTCAGCCATCTTCTTTAACCTCATCAGCAGCCTGGAGCCAATAAACTCTGGGCTCACAGTAAAGGTGTGGTTGGTGGAGATCACAAACTCTGCACTTCCGTTGTTGTTTATCACCTGAAGGACAAAGCAAAGGTTGAAGAAAAAAAAAGGGTTTTAGAGAAGAAGGAAAAAGCAGAAGCAGTTTTCAAAACTAAAGTCATCTCAGCACAGATATGACAGATAACAGACTGTTTCCTCGGTACAGTTTGAAACTGAATTATCTGATGATGACAGCGGCTTGCAAAGCTTTTTTCTATATACTTTATATTTTGCTTTGACTGGATTTTGTTAGCTAAACCAATGAAAACAACACAGAAATGATGTGTGGGAGTATAAAAAATACTCTCTAAATCATTCTTAAATCTTTAAAGATAAAAAAGAATCAAAAGAGAAGCCTAAGAAAAGCAACCCCATATCATGATGCTACCACCACCATTTTTCAAATGAGGGTGGTGTGTTCAGTGTCTGGTTTTACAAAGCGTTATGCATGTACTCTAAAGAGATGATCCCCTATATATCCTATTGTGATGAGCACCAACATAACCCACCTGAAACGGGTACCTGGCACTCTCCTGCTCCAGGAGCCCAGGCTCAAATATCTTCCCAATGAATCTCTTGGAATCGTAGACGGTGTTTTGAGGGTTGCTGTCCGCCACATCCATGGCTTCGTACCCCGCTAACACCGCGGTGCTGGTGAAGGAAACAGCGCTAGGGATGCTCTTCCTCCCCTCCTCATCTGCGATCACCTCCACCTTCCCGCTGCCCGGGAGGAAGACCCCCACTGAGCAGAAGGTGGTCCCCAGATCGAGGCCAATCACTTTGGGTTTAGGGGGAGGCAAATACTGCTGGCCCAGATACCCGGCCAGAAACAGGGCCAGAATTACCGAACCTGTGGCACCGAAACCGAAATTAATCACAAGTGAACCAAGAGGTAAATCTTACAATGCGTTTTAGCGCTTGAAACCGTTTAAAATGAAACTTACCGATCATTGAAATCTCCCCGGACATCGTTACAAACAGCTAAATCTAACTGCGAAGTCCAACAATGTCGCTAAAATGGAAACACCGGCTTTGACTAGTGGATGTAGTGAACTAAAATACACGTCAACGTTCCATTACTCGCTGTGGATTATGGGTAATGTAGTCAACATTTATTAGCAAATGCTCAAGGCACTGTTCAGCTTATGGTAGCTTCTGACTACAAGTTCCACCATCAGTGCTGCCTAGAAACAAAATACGGTCACGTTTTCCGTATTCTCGACCAATCACTTACAGACAGAAGACTAGTAGGATATATTTTGCATTAATGAACCCTCGGAAACGAGACTTTCAACTTAAAACATTTTGTATTTGATGTTATGCTACATAAATTGAGAAAAAGATTTCCGTGTCCTTTACCAACGTCATATCATTTAGTTTTTTTCTGTGAAAAAAACAATCATTATAGTATATGAAAAAGGAGAATAAAGGTAATCTCATTTTAAAAATAAAGTAGGATAGTTATATCAAAAACAAAAAACAAATAAAATGGTTGATTAAAAAACTTAAAGGAAAGTTTTAGCGAGTATTAAAACTATTTTCCGATAGAACAATCAAATGTCACTCTAAATAAATATTTTTTAACCTTGATTTAAAGCAATTTAGCGGTTTTACAGATTTATTCCAGATTAGTGGAGCATGAGATCTTAGAGCTGCTTCTCCATTAATTGCAAACTAGCTGAGTTTTCGATAAACAGTATATAAAATTGATAAAATTCTCGTTAAGAATAATGCCTACCTCTGCACTAGACATCTTCATCCAGAAGGGTGCGCTGTTTTGCTGTGTATTCATCTTTTATCAAGAGTCTTGTTGACATTCTTCATTTTCTAATATAGACATGTTAACATTAAGTTCAAAATACTTGTTGGTAAATATTTATTAAGGAACATTGGTAATTTATAAGACTCTGGATGTAATTAAGATATGCAAAACAATAGAAGAGACAAACTCTAATCCAAACAGTCAGAGTCAATTGCTATAAATATGTAAAACACCTGTACAAATGATAAAGTAGTTGACAGATATTAAATCCTCATCATCCTCATCACCAGTCTCGTTAGGCTCAGCCTGATGTCTGTTGATCAGGTTGACAAGTTGATTACCAAAATATGACCGGCTTCTCTTTAACGCAGTACGTCTTTTTGGTCAACTGTTAAGTGTGTCTTTTTCATTTATTGTTCTATGCTCATGAGGAAGAAGATATTTTTCAACTAAAACACCCCAAAATATGGAAGAAAAAAACATTAACATAAGACTGCCCTCTCAATAAATTTCAAGGGGGCTGAAATTTCAAGTCAATTTCTTGACTGTAGAAAAAATATGATTATTTTCAAGTCTTCTTTGTGTTAAAATGTGTTAGAAATTATTTATTCTAAAGGACAGAATCAAAGACACAAACAGTTTATAAAGTATTTCAAAGTATTTTTCCATGCATGTGTTTGTCAAAATAATCCATGCAGATTGGAAGAAAGTAATACCTGCCATAACTTCTGACTACTTGGAAAAAACATCTGTCTTTTGCTATTTATTTTTCTTCTTTTGCGATTCTGCCCTAATTTGTTATAGGTTTAACATAACGTTTAATATAAACCTATGCTTAAAGTCTGTTTAAGAGCCTATATCCTTCATAGCCCAACTTCATTTTGCAAATGGACTTTTTTACCACTGACTTCCTGACTTCCTTGTCGCCATGTGGGATGATAACTGAACTTATCCTTAACTAATATGTTAAATCAGTGTCACATGCAGTTTTTGGGTACCCTACATACAGTCTGCATATAATCTGGGCTCCACATAAATACAGAAAAGTAGTCTTTTGAAGTCCTGAATATGTACTTTTTTCTTTGATGTTAGATCAAAGCAAAAGCAATAATAAAAAAACCTATTATCTCCTGTGTAGAATATGTATAGGTCATTATGGAAATGTTACAAACTAGGAAACATTTTTGAAGGGGAAAACATATTTTCAGGTTTCCTTCTTTCCTTTGAATGCAACAATATTGTTGAATTTTATTTACCTTTTTAAAAAATGTTTTGACTTGAAAAACTGAAACCACTTCAAATTACACTACTGTACACTTCCCCTTACTTTTACTTGAATGAATATACTACGATTAATTTTAATTATAGTAATTTAAGATAATATATTCATACAGTCATTTACTGAGAAATCAGAAATTCAATAATAATGATAAATAATATTTGGTTTTTGAAAATCATAAATAAAGCAACAGGTTAAGTGAATCACAATTTCATATAGTATAGGCCAATTTTTTATTGATTTATATACAAAAGGTTTTGAAATCAGATAAATACAGATGTCTTGAGTAGCGTTTAGGGTTTACTCTTTTACAAACACACAAACAAACTCTCTCATTCAAACTTCTGTTCAGAAATGAAACACTTATTGATATATGTACAGTATATATAGGCCATCATCCAGACATCTTCGATGGAACCCCTACATTCAGAGGAAAGAAAAACTGACTGCTGAGGGTCAGACTGGGCTGCATGTGATGGGAAATATAAAATTGACGCATCTGTGATAAATAAAGGCTTTAAAAGAGCTTGCAAAGAAAACATTGGATCATTTGGAATGTAATAAATATAACTGACTCAAATGAATACCGTACATTTTTTGACATCTAAAAAAACAAACTTTGGAACATTTACTTTCATAAAGCAACTAAAGGATGAGGTCACATTTAGCCTTTTGGTGATATTATCCTCCTCGATTGATCTTTGAAGGAGTTCCCCCATAAGACAAACTCCTGGTCATAGCAGGGGTGTAAACATTACATGTTGAGAGGATTTTTTTTTCTTATTTATCTTCTCATTTCACCAGAATCATTGAAAAATCCGTGCCTTTTAAATGCAAATGTCTTTGTATCTTTCTGATAAGATGAGAGGCTCATGCATCCCCTGTGTCTACAGGCTGCTCTACGTCCTCCTTAGTGTCTGAGCACTCAGACGGGATGAAGCAGCCCGAGTCTCTGGGACAGTCACTGTCTTCTTCCGGCCTGCCGTGGGAGGATTTGTGCTCCTCTGCGTTGCTCATATCATCACCTGCATCCGCAATTAAAAACAAATTTGATTAAAAAAGCCTGTTAGAGATAAAGTTTTCTGCTCGCATAGGAGGAAATAACAACTGTGGCAAGTCAGTGGAAACTGATTGCTAGTCTCTAACATTTCATTTGATCTATTTCTCAGTAGAAATATGATTCTTTTTTTAATCAGTAAAACCTCCTGAAAGTGCATTGATTACTCTTTGACTGGAAAAAGACCCAAATCAAAATCTCTCTGGACCAAGTAGAAAATGCATCAGCATTCCTATCACCCTCTTTTGCATCTTTGCTTTTTCTTTCCAAACCAAGGACCATTCCTCCGCTTTTTAGTTTGTCAGCAGCTCCCATAATCCCCCTGACCACAGCGCTAACCTAATGGAGCACAGCTTGATTAAATTAGTGCCCTCTCATCCACATCAGCAGGCTTGGCAGGGTCATTGCTGCAGCTGCTGCCATCTGTCGGGGCTCATGCTCTCACCCAAACAAACATACAAACAACCAGCAACCAGCTTCCAGTCTGCTTCAGTCACATCTTCTCTGCATCGGCTTCAATACACCTCCATCATGATGCCGCCACCCCTACTAGTGAATGTTCTAGTTCTCCGATTCAGCAGCGAGTGCAAGTTTTGCTCTCATTCAAAGCTGCACGATAATCAGTCCTCCTGGCTTGAGATGTCAGATTACAAGAACACCTTCTGTCCTGTTAAGCACTTTCTGTCTGACTGACAGGAAATCACCGGTAAGCTCTGTGCTGAGTGGCACGCAGGCAGGGGCATGTCCTGAGCAAGAGATGATTAAAACATGTCGTTTTTTCCCCAGTTCTTCTCCTGAAACAAAACAGTTTCTGATAAGGTAATGAAAATCGTGCAAAGTCTGATTAAATGCATGAACAGTGAAACATATCAGGCTGCCTAGGAGTCTGCATGAAACTGCTTTTACTCTAGCTTGTTTTCCAAACAAACTGAACATGTTTTAGCTGTTGCGCTCTATATTTACACTTTTTTTTACCACTGAATAAATTATGACATAAAAAGAAAATCCGTTTTTACTAATTAATGTGCAGTTTCCTCTAATTTTCTGTTAAAAAGTCTACTTGCTATAAATCGGATCTTTAAACTACTAAGATTGTTAAAACTAAAACAGTTAAGGGAGAAGAGCTAGAAGTTGCTGGCTAAAAATCATGCCTTTTTATTTATTTATTCTTTTATAAACTGCATAGATGGATGTGTTATAATAATGTCTGCATTTCAAGGTTGATGTTTTGACAATTTGCTGCACTTTTATTTCAATCCTGCCTTTCTTTCTTAAACAGTATATGTAGCGCCCCCCTCATGCTTAACTGTAGTACTGCATTTGAATTTTGAATCAGAGTTGGTTTGGGCTCCAAACTTATTATGAAATCACCCTGAAAACTGACGTCAGCAGCTCTGTTGCCATGGGGTGTAAAAGCAACTCTGTCTAATACCTGCCTCTGTAGAGAGTTACAGTTTTTAATCTTTTTAAGAATTTTCAAGTTTGCAATTTATTATCTTAGCATTTAGTTTGTTTATTGAGCATTTATTTACTGTCAACAACCTGGACCACGTCCAGCCCTCATATCTCACACTCTCCCTGATCTGCAAGGCATCGCCTCCTTCAGCCGCTTTTTTCACACAGCGGATGTAGGCAGAGAAAGGTTCTGAAGGTTAGAAGGTCTTAAAGATCAGTGGGTCAGGTTGGGAGAATGTATACGTGGACCACTCCTGACCTTCTACGTAGCGGCACTCGGCTGCAGCGAGAAGCTTCCGCCTGTGTTCGGGGTCCTTGACGTTCAGCTCTATCAGGTGCTTCTCCTGCAGGTGCAGCAGGTCCTCCACTGTCTGGTAGCCATTCAGCAGCAGGGCAGAGGCATATTCCTGGTACAAAACAATTAATCAAAGTCATATTTTAGAGTTTTTAAAGAGGGATTTTGCGTCATTTTTGAGAGGATTACACTTTTTACTTATTTAGTTTAAATTTAGATTAGTTAGTTCTAAAGTCTAAAACAAATCTGTATTCTGAGGGGCAAATTCAGAAAGCAAACCTCTAGCATTCTGAAACAACCTAAATCTGAAAAACGCTTCCCTGATTAAATATAATCAGCATTTTATAGAACCTTTAAGCCTTTATTGTGTGTGCAATGTAAAATCATTTACAGAGAAGTTTTCACATTTATACATCAGAAAAACCGATAAGAGATAACTGAGACTGTTAGCCAGCAGGTAGCTAGCTCTTTAAATGCAAGTTTTTTTACAAAGAAGCTAAGCTTGCTAACAGGTTTGGGTCAGTGCAACACCAAAGATCTTCCTATGGGAAACGCGTACTAAGAAAGGAAAATGTAAAGAATTGTCACATCAGAGTTGACGTCCATAAAAATATAATTATGGTACTAAAAGTACTAATTTCTATCTTTAAATCACCAATGACTGCTAAACTATGTCTTACAAAGAAGTGACTTTTCTGAGAGAATTGGATGTCTTTTATATTCTCTCCATTAATTTGCTTATCGAACGTCAGACATGCTCAAAGCAGTCTGGCAAAATATGATGACACTGTCTAAATCTGTTTCATAGTTGTGTCTTTTTTAGATTATGCTCTATATCATAAAGGTACAACATAAGGCAAACATAAATCTCAAAATTATTATATTTATGTAAAAACTCAAAGCCAAAGAAGTTAGCTGCCGGAAGTAGGCTAGGATCCCATTTCTGGAAAGATTGACCACAGACGAGTGATAAAACAGAAAGAGAAAATAAATTATTAACCGTTATTTATTACTTACTTACTTTATTTATTTATTAACCTTTTACACATTAGGGAGGGGGAAATAATTATTTTGCATTGAAATGAGCTGAGGGTAAGGATCGGGTTTCCTGTACGGATTGGGTAGTGTAGGAGGAAAGTAACTCTAAGTAAAAATAAGTAAAATGATCTTCCCTTTAACTACCATATTGCTTTTGCTATGAATACTGTTTTAGAAAATCTGCCTGGAAACATTATTCATCATCGGTTCTCAAAACATGTTTCACACTGAAGGATGGGGGCGGGAAACTACTGGTTTCTGTTTGTATAAATATTCATAATTGGCTTTTGGATCTTAAGATTCATATGATTGGTAGGGTTTAGGGTTTGTTATAGGATATATTTATAGGATTGGTACAGTATGTTTGGTTCTGGCTTAGTCAAAACTAGCTAAAGCTATCTAGCAGCTTAGTCGATTTATGTGACTTTCCTCAAACATCTGTAAATATCTGTAGCATCTGTGAATCATCATCATCCGGTGCAAAGCTAAGAAAGGTTTAGAGCTTCATAAAATAGCATTATACTTTAAGCAGAAAGGAGTAGAAGTGGTTTTAATGTGGTAAAAGTTTGTTTTAGTCTCACGCCTCTTAGAATAACCAAGTTTCAGCCTCAGGGACAAAGAAATGAGAAATCTCTTTATTATCCCATTGTGAAAGTTTGGAAATCTAGATTTGCATTAAATAAAGTGGTCAAGGGGCTCATTTACTTCCCAAAACTTGTTGACAACTATGAACATTCCAAATAACTAATTTAATATCTATGTGATTAAAATTAAAAGTTATGAGATGAAGCTTTAAGTATGACTTATTTCTGAAAAGTCTGGTTTATTCTTCGAAACTAAAATCCATTTGTTGGCTTTGGCCCATCATACTGTGACAAAGTTTCTTCGAACCTGTCCTCACCTCTAGGTTCAGTCGCTCCAGTAACTCCAGCAGTGTTTTGGGTCGTGGCCTCCTGCACAGCTTCTGCTGCCTGATCTTTGGAGTTTCCTCCTCTTCCTCCTTTTCCTTCTCCTCCTCCAAAACATCGACGTAGATGAACTTAAAGTTCCCCACTTTGTTGTTGAGCATACCAGTCCAGATGCCCATTGGAGGCTTGCTGATGATGTGGATGATGTCACCAGCCTATGAAATACCAGTCAACATTGGAAAGTCATTTCCTGCTCCAATCTCATTCTCTGCTGGTGAAAACTGAACAGTTTAGCAGGAATCTACCTTCAGCTTCAGCGAGTCTGTGTCATACGGACTGGGAACGAAATCGGTGTGGACCCGAGCCCGGCCACAGAACTGACCCTGATAAGAGCCGTCCTCCTCCAGCTTCAGGCTGTCTCTCTGACCGGAGCCATTGGACTCGCTGGTGATGCCACCTGAAAGGGAAAACACATCATAAGCGCACAGATCTGGTTCTTATGCATCACGTTATGATGATCAGATGCAGACACTTACTGGAGGAGCTCTGGCCGCTGCAAAGACTCTCCAATGAGTTGCTTGTCTTTGCAGAGCTTTTCTCAACCGGTGGACTGGTGTCTGTTTCTGCCTCTGGGTCTTTGTCTGTGTCATCCCCCTGGATCAGACCAAAGAAAAAAAATCAGTAGGAGCTGAGAGTTTAAACACGCTAAAGTTATCATATAAAGACAGAGGTTGTGCAACTTTCAAAGCATATCTCATAATCTGAGTGACAGTGAAACCTGAAACTTGAGGGAAGATTGTTTTTTTTTATTTAGTTCTGCGAAGTTCAGAAGAATAAAAAGCAGCATTTTGTTGTTACCAAGGTTGGCGTCACATGTGAGGATGTGGGTTTGTGTGAGATGAGTGTGATAAACAGCACTGCGGAGCTGCGTGAATGTAGCAGGTATGAGGGTTTTTTTTGGTTATATGTCAGCTGACCTCCTAATATACATGCAATCAAAGACATCTCAGTTAGTGAAGGTTGGTTAAAAGTGACTCACTGTCTCCTCTGAAAGAGACTTGATGTGCTTTTTGCCCATTTTTCTCCTCATGGTCAGGGAGATCTCTTTCATCTTTTTGCTGAGCCCCACTGATCTTGCAGGGTCTGGACTGTCAGACTCTTCTCTGACCTGTGAAGATTAAGATGAACGGAAGAAATACTGAAATTCAATGAACCATTTATGTTTCAGGTCCATGCACAGACATTATTAAGGTGCATCACTTTCCTGATTAATAGGAATGTTAGCTGCAAATCAAAAGAGCTTTGCAATAATCAGTGTCCTCTGGGAAACGTTTTTGCTGTAAATGTTTAATACATGGAAGCAGAGAAAAAAAAAAACTCGTCAACCAACCGTCGTCCCATTTTCCTCTGTTTTGGCATGTGAAGAGTGGTGTCTGAGGCCCTCGAATCTGCCAAAGCTCGTAGAACGCTAAAGAGAGAGAAAAAAAGAAGCCTCTTGATTCTTAAACTATTTGTGGATCTATTTCCTATGATTGTCGTCTAACGAAAGGCAGGGAATCTGGATTACTTTTGATAAAATGATCAATTCTTTGGCAGCTAATACAAATAAACATATCAGACATTTTATTTCTTCCCTCATTGGTTTTTACATGTCCCCATGAAGAAAAATTGGCAGATTTAAACCAAACAGCAGCAGAACTGTTCACAGAGCCATGGCTTGCTTTTCTCTGGCCCTCCCAATTTTTCATAAAACTAATAGTCATCATAATCTCCTCCAAACCTATCCCATCGGCGCACATCATCCCCTGAGCAGAGCGCCAAAATAATTATATAAATGATTAATCCTTGAAAATCCCAGTTAAATATGAGCACTGCGCTCCTAGACAGCCTTCTGGGAGATTGAGTTAACATAGCAAAACCTGCTTGGATTTGTGAGGCGATTTCATGAACAGAACAAACTGTTTTAATATGGACCCATTCTTAAAATGTGTTTAATTGCATTGCTTAAATTACACTGTAAAACAGGCCTTGTTTGATGGCAAATATGTTTTTGAACAGTGAGACAAGACAAAAATGTCACTAAGTTGATGTAAAAGAACATTTTCTGTCCACCAGCATCCTTAGTAATGTTAAGTGTTTTTAACCTACCTTCGGTTTGTTGCTCCTTTGTTTGTCTGACACATTTGATGCTGCTCTTTGTAACATTTTCAGCTGTTTGTATTCTTGCTGTTTCGGCCAGTCCCTGCTGTTTTCTCGCCTTCACCTCACTGATCTGACAGTGAAGTGTTAACTAACTCTCAGACTGACTTGCTGATGAGCTGACTGGTCCACTTCCTCACAAAACACAGGATGTGAGGCAACTGGCTGTCTCTCTTGCTGCAGTATCGCTTTGAAAGGGAAAAATACAAATGCTTGAGTGTGCATTTTGTGGCCTTCTTAAAAAAAACACAACAGCGAAGCACTTCCAAGAACAGCTCAGTTTTGAGGTTGGTAATTGTACCGTTGTTTGATATGATCTCAGACATTTTGATGAGATTGATGTTACATTACGTCATCAACCAGTGTAGAGTTGCTGTGGTTAATCCAGGCAGAGATGGGTCAGTAATTTCACTGAGTAAAAACTAGTCACGTAACGCTGCCAGACATTAGTAAATAATGGGATTATTCCCTCACTGCCAATAAATCTCAGGCCGTCTCATTTCAGTGAAGGTGAAAGTAAAAAAAAATTAGAAAATGTGGAAAAAAAGAAATAAGTTTTCCTAAAAAGGTCCATTTTTCATCAATAATGAGGAAGTCGATTATGGTAAATGATGCTGGAGTTACAGATCATTTCTTAATGTGGGGTGAGGACTTTAGAGGAAGTGCTCACGTATGACAGAGGAACAGCTCAAAGTGGCAACTTTTTCATGTTGAAACACTTTCCAGTTGCTCTGGGCTATTTACAGCAGATTTAATATCCTAGCTTAAAAAAGCATCAAATCCACAATCCTGATTTTAGATGCTAGTTTTAAAACAGTAAATTTAACTGGATAGAAGGACCCTCTTCAGATTGTAAGAAAGCTTGTATTACAAATGAACTTGCATCTTTCAGTAATCGCTCCAACCGGAGTTTTTTTTACTACGTTGCAGCTGGCTTCATTTGATCACTTACACAAAAGGAAATTCAACAGACAACACTGGCCTAATCCAGCAGCCCTCAACCATGAACCGCTGGCTGTTCAGATTAGGATTTCTTATCTAAGATGTCTCAGACCTCTTGCTCCATGATGAGGCAATTGTTCATCTTACTGCAAAAGGGGAAAAAATGTATCATGTGCTCTTAGTAATAGTTGTTTTTTTTTTTAGACAAAATTGTGTCCCCCTGCAACTTTTCCCAACCAACCATTCCCAACATCTGAATTTACTCATCTTTCTGTACCTTTAGTGTATTTTTAAAGTAAAAATGCAAATAGATGACCATGACTTTTAAGCTAACATTTTGAGAATAGTCAGGATGTAAATGTAGATGCAGAGACCTTTAACCTTTTATACAGATGTGCTAATGTTTTACAGTCAGACCAAAGCTGTACAAGAGGCCTTCATTTGGGCATTAGACTGAATTAAGTAAATTTCTATTTTGTCAACCTACTTGAAGTAAAAAATTGTATAATTTTAAAATATGGAGGGAATAACATGCCAAAACATTACCTCTAGGGAGCATCTAAGAAAAAGCAAGAATACTGTCTATGTAAGGATGACAAAAACAAGTTGGTTAGATTCAATATTTTATCTCTATCTGTCATCAATAACTAGTTTTTCTAAGGCTCCATAGGCAGCTCTAAATCTCTACATAGGATCATGTTTTAATCTTTGATTGTTTTCTCCAATAATACGTTAAGCTTTGACCCCTGCTTTGTGCGACACATGATGAATCCTGCACATGGCCGTCGGCAAGGTTCATGCTCTAAAAACTGTTGATTGTTTGCAAAAGCAATGCCCTCTCGGCTCCGTCTGGACCACTATATGGTAATATCAGAAAATAATCACCACACAAAGTCAAGATCCAGTCAATGCGTCATTTGAAATGAAACAATTTCAGATTTCTATATGGTAACATCTAATGTATACAGTGCCTTGCAGTTTCTCATTTTGGAGGGCTGCAATAATCCAATGAGTATGTTTCACTGGTATTTTCAATGAGGTGAATACAACGTAACAGATACTGATGGTTTCAGGTCTCTAAAAGGTCTTCCCTGCTCCTGCTGATTCCCACAGCTGTGTTCTTTTCCACTATATTTATAATGAGTTTCTATGTTGGCCCAAAAAGCTTCATTTTGGTTTAATCTGACCAGAATATATAGAATCATAGAAGTGTTATGTTGTGCACTAAACACCAAGGCAAATTCCTTGTAAGTCTGAAAACCTACTTGGCAATAAACCTGATTCTGATTCTGATTCTGAAGAACTTCTTCTAAGTGTTTTGTGTTCCTTACATGTTTTGTGATCAACTGCAAAGAAAATGTATTGCAGCCTTCCTTCCTGTTGTGACACTTCTAAAAAGATTAAGTTGCTTTGAAAGAGTCTCCTTCCTGACATGTGAATTTCTGCAGCTCTAACTGATGCCACTTGTCTTGTAGCTTCTTTTTACAGGCATGTTATACATTCGGTCCATCATTTAAGGAGGACTCCCTTTATCTAGTTAGGTTGTTTTAATTTATTCTTCTATTTCTGGATGATATAGAGATATTGTTTAATGATGAAACTCTGCTCACCTATCTGCTGCATTCTTTGGTCTTCATAATGCTGAGTGTCAGCTCAATTTACACCAATTATATACACAGATACTCCTATATTTAATCATCAGATGACTTTTGAAGTTAAGTGTTGTACCATATTTTATTAAGAGGGTGGCAGGGTAAAGGAGGAGGAATACAAAAGCAAGCAACACCTTTGATTCAAAGAAAAAAATGTAATGTTTACAGATTTCTGTATGTATCACTTTCCTTCCCCATCAGGATTATTCCCTTCTTTGTTGTGGTCTACCATAAACAACCCAATAAAATTCATTAGATATTTTTGGTTGTGGCATAAAAGTCTTTAGGGTGAATGTAAGTTTGGAGAGAACTTTAGTTTATTCTGATTTTTTTAGACCTGGTGAAGTCATCACCTAAAAATAGGTTTTCATCTTAAAATGTGTGTGTTGGTGTTGAGCTTTACAAAAAACCTTCTGGAAAATCCAAAGTGTGAACATCGCTTGGCTTTTTTAATGATGTCTGGTTATGTAATTTAGAAAAGCCCACAAGAGCGGGCCCTCCATAATCACTACGCCCACCTCTATTACACCAAAGGAGGTGATTCCTTTAATCAAGGACCCACGTACAGGCAGGTAGCAACTTTTCACTTATTGCATAAGAGAAAGGGGAACATTGGCAAACCATGGCAAGCTGCTAATGCTACATCCATAAGAACATGCATACACACAGGTCAAATTCTTGTGTGAACCCTTGCGAGAAAAAAAGGGGTCACAATGAACTCTAA
Organism: Jordanella pulchra; assembly: GCA_034780135.1. Taxonomy (NCBI): domain Eukaryota; kingdom Metazoa; phylum Chordata; class Actinopteri; order Cyprinodontiformes; family Cyprinodontidae; genus Jordanella; species Jordanella pulchra. The sequence continues at coordinate 27,072 of JAUZNJ010036168.1, forward strand.
TAATTTTTTTCTAAATTCAATTAATCATAAATTAAAAAGTCTGTAAAAGCAAAATACCAGGTTATGACTCCTATAAGTTTTGAAGATCTCATGGTTTAGAGGTTAAAACTTCCCTCTCTGATATAAAGATGCATCTAGCTGGCCCTTAATCTTCTTATGGGGAAGAAACCCAAAACATAAAGCCTCCAATACATAGAGAGCCACCAGCTTAGAGAGAGCATTTAAACAGCCTCCAAAGGAGCAGATCCCTTGGCACCATTTGGTCATTATGGGGATATGTTTAGGTACAGCACAGAGTGACGGGGGTAAAGAAATCCAAGGAGGTACTGTGTCAAACCCTTTTAAAAGACTAAGGAGAATTTGTCTGCATATCTATGTTGATATTTAAATGTTTTTTTTATTATAATTTCTCTTTGTTGGGGTTAAAAGAAGAATTGTCATTGCTTACATTGGACTCTGACAGATCCACCTCAGTGATAGATCGTGGCACCTTAGGAAGAAGCTGGCAGTTCCGATTTAGGCTCCCATTCTGGTCAATCTCCAACTGGTGTCTCCCACACCATTCCTTTTCATGCAAAAGGGCAGATTCATGGGCAAGCAAGCAATACTCTGTGAGGGGCCGGCGGCAAGTGTGCTCTACGTTCCCCCAGGCTTGGCTACTGTCCGCTGGGTTACTCCAGTGCTGATGGTGGGTAGGCGTTGCTCCTCCAGGTAGACTAACCATGTCGGTACAGCGGCTTGAAGTTGAGTGTTCCTGAGTGGGGAGAGTGGAGGATTTGCCAAGGTACAGCTTTCTGTCTGACCTGGATGTGTAAGGCAAGTCCAAATAGTGCAGTGCCAAAGGTGGACTCATTGTTCGTGGTGGTGAACACACTGAAAGAAGAGGAGGAAAGCCAAAATGGTTTGCATAAGTATCAAGAATTACAAGGAGCAGAGCAGACAGGGCAGGGATATAATTGGTGGAGAATTTAAATCATAGTTAGGTTATAAATAACAGGATTTTTCTCATCCTCTGAAGAAATGTTAAATCCGTCAGACAGAGTATGGGATAGGATGGCCAGGGAGAGCATCAGTCAGAGAATTACTGCACTCTGGAGGAGCTGCTCAGATTCATAGCTCAGGTTCATGTATTGTTTAGAGCAGAGCACATTCATACCCTGTCATATGACTCAGTTAAAGTTACACCTAAAACTGAGATGTGATTGAGAAGAGTTGATGATTCCAGTTGCCGTCCATTCATTCTAAACTGCAGTTGTTCTATGAAGATGAATTAACTAAATGTTTGGTCCCTAGAACAACAGACTTACAGCTACAACAGCAACAAAAGCTGATTCTTCAAAGAGGTTGGCTGAATTTAAACATGGGTAGCAGTTTTCAGATATATATTTGCTTAAAATGGCTGTTGTTGTACTGGTTTGGTTTACTGCAATGTGGAGCTCAATTAGAATAAAATAATTCACAATACACTCTTTGTCAGAAAGGTAAATCTAAAGGTATCTGGCAATGAATGAGAGGAGACTCAACAGGGCAGCTTTATAATCCCAAGAAGCATAACAAAAAGAGGAAATATTGTAATGATCTTTTGGATGAGTCAGTTTTTGATCTGCTTTCGTTGGATGACTGCTTCTTCTCCACTGAAAATGTGGCAACAAATTAAAAGTCCTGAACTCAAGTGACCTGCTCACATGCACATGTGCTTCTCTCTCCAAAGTTAGCAAAGGAACTGAGTCATACAGATGGTAGAAATCTCTTTGTCAGTGAAGTAAGGAGGTACCAAATCCTTTATTTTTGATTTTTACACTTACCTCTGTTGTTGTGAGTTTTCTTTGACCCATCTTTCCCAATTCTTCCACCTGCTTTCTTTCCATTTCTTTGGTTCTTTCTGAGAGCAGGTTTGGACTCTGTCATCACCCCGTTGTTATGGACACCCTAAAATAACAGAGCAGTTTAAAATTATCCCCAAAACCCTCAAATATTCCCCCATCTCTCAATGTCTATTGGGGATAATATTACTTTTATGTAAGCATAAATTTCTGAGTCCGTCTCTGAGCTCTGCTGTTACCATATACAGCAACTTAGGAGTGCTATCACTGCAGCCAGACAGCCTCTTAGTGAGGCAGTGAAAACAGCATCTGATCCAGTACTGGCAGACTCTGCTTTGTTTACTTCTCACTCAATGGGCATTAATCATGCTGGGCACAGCCTGACCCGGTATGGGGCCTTTAAACCTTCATCCCACCCACACACATCCCTGCAATGAGTCCTGGTCATTATAAGAGCAGGGCCTCCATTAGGACCATCTGTGTCGTATTAAAACCTGATCACTGTACGCTTTAGAAAACCGGGTCACAAGCAGATGGAACTTACTGTTAATGCAACTGGTTTTCGCTTATGCACACAATTCAAGCTGCAGAACTACCACATACAACATCATGTCTACTTTCTAAGGATTTTAGGGAAAAAAACGTGTTAGAAAAACACGCTTTGTTTCAGTGCAGTAAACTTATAAAAGATCATCATCTGTTGGGTATTAGGAGTTCTGTTTTACCTGATTTGTTTGTGGTTTCTCTTTTTTCTTTGTGCCAGAGTGATGCCCTCCTTTACCTCCTTTTTTATCTGTCCGGTGCTTAGGCTTTCGAATTTCTATAAGGACAAAATAGATAGATAATGAAATGGAGGTGGAAAGATATAAAAAATGGTTTTTAAAATTGGAGGAAAACAAACCATCACTGTAATAAATCTCTAATACTATAATGGGTTTCTACACCAGAGTCTGGTGACCATGTAAGCATTAATAGTTCAAAAGTTGACGAACTGGACTGAAGAAACGGCCTGGCGCAGAAGTACAGAGAACGCAGAAGTACAACGGCACAAGAACACAAGAAGGGAGGAAATTCCCGGATGTTGTTGTCGCTCCTCCCTCTTTACCGAGCATGCATCAGAGCAGACTTGTTGCCTTCTAAGGCTGTCAGTTTTCCCAGAATGCACCGCAGCAGCAGCTTCCGGAGCAGCACAAACAGAGCTTAGAGTATTAAGTTAAAAGTTTATTTTTCCGTTGGTCCACAAAAGTACATTTTAAGATCATTCGAGGCGAGAATATTGTTGGCGTCATTACAATATTATACATCTAAGCTTTACTATGTGGCCCATTTAGTAGTGCATAGGTTTTAAAAAGTTCCGATGTTGAGAGAACCATGGCAACCAGCGGAGCTCTGAGGCTACCCGAAGCCTTGGCTAACGTTAGCCCGTCTGCAGCACCCCTCTCTTGGCATGGCTGTGTGAAATACTGGTGCCTCTGATGACGTTTTTTTTTTAGTTTTGTTTTATTTGGCAAAAGGTCCATTTGTGTTTCAGCTTGTTAGATCAGACATGACTGGTGTGTTGACGTCTGTACATTGCAAAGGTATCACTTACTAAATTATCAGGTCGAACAGGCTCTGCAGTCCCCACTGTATGCCGATCGAAGGCGATTATAAACCGGGTCGCTTGCCGAGTCGTTTGACTAGGTTTGAAACGGGTCAGTGAGCTATTCTCTTTGCCACTAAAAGCCGATTGCTCCCTATTTTAAATGTGTTTTTTAAAATGTGGCAGCCATGTTAGGGCCTGGTAAGAGTCTCCTGCCTTTCCTTGGCAGAATTTATTGGCTCATATTTAAAATCTACTAGAATTAGTCAGGAACAAAAAACACGGGCCTGTGTATGAGATTTGCAAATGAAAAAAGCCCCTTTGCATCATTATTGCGTTTCTCCACCTTTTAACTAATTTCTGCTCAAAATGGTCTATTTGAAAAGCATTCCCTTTATGACACAATCAGGGGAAATAAGCTTTCCATACCTATGGCCTTCATCTAATTTATTATTTCATGGTCCTAGGATATCTTTGCAAACTGACTGGCTGTCATGGTTGCAGGGTTATGGGGGCACAGCCTTCAGAAGGATGGGGGCTTTGAAAGCCAAAGCAGCTCATCCAGAGGGGACATGAAAAGAAGATTTTTGGCAAAAGCCGTTTGCTTAATCTAAGAAGAACTTTCCTGCACAAATGACAAGAACGTGCTGTGGGGTCGCTCAATGTTAAATTTTTTCCTTTTCAAACCTAGCATAACATGGGAGCTTTAGAATTAAAAGTTAATTTTTTAATGTTATGTTGAACTCTTATGTTACATCGCTGAATATTAAGAAATGCTGGTGAGTGACTTCAACGTTTGATTTAACTTTAGGATTAACAAAGTGCTTTTAATTAAATTGAATTATTCTCTGTATTATCATTTTTAAAAATCTATTTCTGTCTGACTTTATGTAATGACTGAAATGTTTTTAAAAATAATCACAACAGAAGGTATTTTTAAAATATTACTTTTCTGTCACCAAAAAAAAAGATAAAAGGACAGACGTGTGGTGAGTCGAACAGCAGAAAATCTCAGTTTGCAACATATCTGTGTTTGCAAAGGGAAGCCCTAAACATTTGGGAGATTCTCCTCTTATAACCAATCATGACAACCTTATCGATGATCAAATTGTCCCCCGGCTGTAAAATTTCCCAAATTTGTTCCTTATTTCCTGTTCTAAACCTTCCACATACTGATCGATGCCAACATGACATGAACTATAGTCATATGTTTCTTTTTACTTAACAAAAGCTGGACACTAAAGATTAATCATTTTATAAAAAGAAGCAGGTTATAAAAAAAAATCATAATTGTGAGTTTTGTGATCTGGTGTATTACAGTAAATACTTTTCTTACTTATGAATTTGTACAAAGCTACTGTAAAATCTTTTTGAAATATGTGCTACATATATATAAAGGTGAACTATATCAGTAACAGTGCATTATAATTTGCAAGAAATATCACATACTTTTTAAACATTTTTTTTTAAACTTAAATATGAAGCTTTGAGTCTGAATGAAAGCTAAGATAAACTTTAGGAAGCTTAACCTATATTTTTCTCACCTTCATTGTGATTGTTGGTGATGTGGATTAAATCTTCTCGGCTTCTGGCATGCTGCCACGTCCCAGTATTACAGGCGGGGTTATCTGCGGTAGAGAGCGGCAAAAGATAAGGTCTTTGTATGACAAATGAGGCAACAGGGCCACCAGGCAAGCAGCCCAAGGTTACAACACTGCACAGCTTCAATACAGGTAAAACACACTGATGGCTGTAAAATCCATCACAGTTTTTCACATCCCAGGTAAAATTTTGTTTTTTATTGTAGTTTCATCTCAGTTGTTTTTGTTCTTCCAGTCTTTACATTTATTAAGTCTGAAAAGAAATCCCAGACAAAAGAATATTGTTTTTTTATTAAATCACAAGTAGCCTATTACAAATATTAGGAATCCTGCTGTCAATTTGTTGCTCAACCCAAGATACCAATATGATAGTATTTGGTCTTCATTACCATTCCATTAATCTGGAACCCAAAGAACTGTATTTTTATAATCTCTCAATCCAGTGTCATAAGTTCTCACACCCGAGTTTTATGTACTATTTGGGTTTAGAGACTGAGAATGTCATGATGTCAGCTATCCGCCTATTTTCCTTTTTTTTTTTTTTTCTGACACGAGCCAAAAATGTTTTCTTTAAAATGTCCTCATCTTACCAGTTTCTGATCAAATCACACCCTGACTGTATCAAATTTGACACATTTATGAATTAAAGTTTCTTTTTTTGTTTGTTTTTATCCTGGGAAGCCTGTCAAAAAACCAGTTAGTCAAAAAAAATAGACCGACTTTTATTTGGAAGGTTTCACTTGTAATCATTGATTTTATTTCTATGTTTGTTTTATGAGTGTTCTATAAAGGCTGGTTTCTATGTGAATCATCCTTGGGTGAATGAATCTTTTCTGCTGCAGAAACAGAAACCTCCTGGAAAACAGTTTAAACGAGTCCGGCGAAATAAAACTTAATAACCTAAATAAAATGAATAAATAAAAGAGTGAGCCTATCTTATGGGTTTTATTCAATAATGTTTTTTTTGTCATATTAATTCAGATTTGCATGTTTGCGGTACAAAATTAGGAGGTTCATGTTTATTAAGAGAGATTAAATTAAAATTAATATTCATGTTTACAGATTTAAGTGTGTTACTTATATTGATGTTTTATGGTGTCTTATTAACTTCCAAGATAGCACTTTTTTTTTCTATTTAACTTATGATTTTGTGATAGACAGAAAATCTTTTGGCCTCTCAAAACCTTTTTTTTTGTCAGTTTTCTCTCATGACATTTAAAAGCTGCAGTAGGGAATTTCGTAAAATCCATGGATTTAGCTTGAAAACGTAAAACAAATACATTTTACAGGTCTCTCCAACTAATCCTCTGCTGCACATCTCCCGGCAGAGCTTCTTTCCCTCAGTGAGCTTATTAACATCAGGCTCGTATATTAAGCAGGGTAATAAATGAGTAATAAAAAGTTATGGCACATTCACTGATAGAGTCCAAACATCAACAATATGCATGAGCTTGAATCACCCTATGCATTTTGTGGGGGGAAGGGGGGTCGATCAACACTGCTAAGACATCACTCCTGGTTCTGATTGGTTGTGGTAGAACCTCTGGAAGGAGCTCAGATTGATTTCTCAGATATCTGTCTCATACTATCAGGACATTAGTGACAGTTTTAAGAAATATGTAAAACGTATATTTATACAAAGGTTACCTACTGCACTATTAGCTGTTGCTCAGACTGTTCGTATCCATTTCTTTACGTACACGAGGAGTTGGGGATTACATGTGCTCCTATCTTTCCCATCTTGAAAAGCAGCTAAGCAAATTACATCTCTGTCATGCCATGTTCATAACACAGGCAAACAGAAAGTTGTAGATCAAAAATTAAGGTTAAAGTTTCCAAATGATCTAATCAAGATAAGGCAGTAATTTATAAACTTCAAACATGCTTTAGTTTCATGTTTGTACTCAAATCGTGTATTTTTCATTTTCTTTTCTGACCTTTAAACATAAATACCTAAATTAAGGTCAAAACAAGTGCTTGAATCATTAGTACTCACCCAGTGTTTCGTTGTCTGACAGAGACTTTGATATATATGTACTGAAAGGAAAGGAGATGGAACATAAAACACACTTTTACCTAATTTGCACATCACATATAAATATAAGGAAAAGGAAATACAATATTATCACCAGACAGAATAGTCAAATTGTTATTAGATCTGGTAGAGTTCTATAAAGAGTGAACAGTATATAAACAAGAGTAATGTGTCTTTCAAACCATAGCCAAAGAAGTAAAGGTAGTGAGGCAACTGGGACCTTGAATCCGCTTAGTTCAACTGGCCCAAAGCCCCATAATCTACCTCCTGCTGGCCCGACAATCTGCAGGGTCTTTCTTCTAAAAAAAATAACAAATAAAGGCAAAAGCTTCCTGTGAAGCTAAAAAATGAACATTAAGCTTCCCATTCTAAATGTGTTGTCAATCCATAAGGGTTGAAGTGGGGATGTGTTTGAAACAGTGAGAATCAAGTGATTGCAAGAGAATCCCTGCAAAGGATCTGATCTGTTTCTGCTGCAGGATGGATTTATCGAATTAAGCTCCCAGTGAAAATAAACAGGGGAGCTTCCCAGGCTCTGTTATTCCTCATTGAGAAGGTCCTTTCACTTGCAGGGCAGGCCTTCTTTCAGAGAGCATAGTAAATGGACACAAGCCTAAAGTCGCAGAGGGATTACACTGCTTTCATTCCAGTTTCAATCTATGTATGATGGAATTGTATGAATATATATAAAAATAGAAGATATAAAAAGATATAAAGGAGAGCATGTAGTATGATGTTGCATGTTCTTTCTGATGGGCTTACCTTTTTTTCTTTTTATTGGAGTTGGTCTCATGCCTCAGCGGCATATCCTGTTGATAAATGAAACCCTTTTGTCATTAGATGGACATTAATTCTTTGTATAGTTTGAATGCATTTGCTCAATACATTGTACGAGCTTCATTTGAGAGGTTTACTCTAAGCATCAGAAGTATTTGATCTAAAAAAATAATTTCTACATTAAAGAAGATCTGTACTCAGTAGCAGCTGTCTGGTCGATGCTGCATGTTCATCATTTCATATTCAGTTTTGTTTTTTTGCAGTTTTACTCTAAAAGTTTGGTAAGTCATGAATTTGACCCAAACTTAGTTCTCATCTTGTCCCGTTGCAGGCAGTTCTAAGGTTTTCATGGACCCCTGTCCCCGCTCACCATGGATATGGACCTTCCAGAGCCTCTCCATCTGGAGTTGTCATCCAACAGGACCGCTGGACTTCCAGAGCGGCTGCAAGAGCGACTGGACGAGCGGCTGGGGATGGGCGGGGGCGGGCCATCGGCAGAGCTCTGCACTGCCTCATACAGGCTGTCCATAGACCCCTCCTGATGACAGGTGGACATGAAGGAGAGAAGCTGGATTGATTAATGCATTCTTTAGTTATAATGGACAAAGATATAGTTAAGATTTTTGTTCAAACTTCTTTGACCTTAATTCTATCCGACAAACAGAGAACTGAGTCAGTTTTATCAACAACCCCTTATGGCTCTGTGATCTGTTACAGTTCTGGATGTATCCTAAAAAGATTGAAATGGATGTCTTGAAGATCATTTAAATATAATATCTACAATACAAGTTTAAATAAATTAGAAACACTTAACTAAACATTGAAGATTGAAATGCAAAAATTTTGCAATGCAGGGTGGGTAGTTCTTCATGTTTACTGTTTTCCTGTGAATGACGAGGCGCCTTCTTATCTCTCTGACCTTTTGCACCTGTTTATTCCACCCTATGTTCTCCCATCTCAGGACACCTACCTTCGAAAAGATCTGACAGTTAGAAGAAACTGCTGGGGAGGATATCTTTTACTTTGTTATGCCTCATGGTAGTGGAACAACCTTCCTCAAGATCTCAAACAGGAATGCTCTTTAATTTCAGTGTGATATCCTATCCTAGTCTAAAAAAAATGATATTTCACTCTATAAGACTTGGCTCTTTTAAATGCTGAGTATGGAATAAAAAAAAAGCAAAAGTAAAAATTTTAAAGATGAAATCAGCAGCTTGAATGGCTGAGGTGTACATTCAGTTAATTGACCACGGAGCCTTGGAAAAGAGAAATAATCCAGATGCTTACATCCGTTGCCTGTCTTTATCCTTGAGTATTAAAAAAATCATCAGATTTAGCTACCCTGTAATTTCCATTTGAATTTAAATTTAAACTGTGAGTAAGACTGAGATTTTTCTTTTTACTATTAGGATTACTCTTCTATTGTTCATCCTCTGGGAGCATCAGTTAATGCTGCATTTAACCTCTGAAATATGACTGAATCCAATTACTCTTCTGTTTCAGCAGCACAAAATAATATCTTCCTTAAAGATGTGGGTCAATCTTATTTTTAGGCTTGTATTCGATCAACAAATTGGTTGGAATATTTCCAATGAT